>CAWWDY010000119.1:0-62188 GCA_963942605.1 Poecilus cupreus | reverse complement strand
ATACAAAATGCTGTTTTCAAGTATTTTAACTGTCATATTCATGTTTCTGTCGTGTATAATAGCTAATGTTGGTGAAAGCAAGATAAAAATGCAGTTTTAAGCTTGCAAAACATACAAAAACACCGTTTTTAAGTATTTAAATTGTCATATTCATGTATATGTCATGTGTAATGGCTTAAGTTTGCAAAATCAAGATAAAATAGCTGTTTTCAGCTTGCAAAAACATACAAAATGCTGTTTTCAAGTATTTAAACTGTCATATTCATGTTTCTGTCGTGTATAATAGGTACTGTTGGTGAAAGCAAGATAAAAATGCTGTTTTAAGCATGCAAAAGCATACAAAACACCGTTTTCAAGTATTTAAACTGTCATATTCATGTATATGTCGTGTGTAATGGCTTAAGTTTGCAAAATCAAGATAAAATAGCTGTTTTCAGCTTGCAAAAACATACAAAATGCTGTTTTTAAGTATTTAAACTGTCATATTCATGTATATGTTGTGTGTAATGGCTTATGTTTGCAAAATCAAGATAAAATAGCTGTTTTCAGCTTGCAAAAACTTACAAAATGCTGTTTTCAAGTATTTTAACTGTCATATTCATGTTTCTGTCGTGTATAATAGCTATTGTTATTGAAAGCAAGATAAAAATGCTGTTTTTAGCATGCAAAAGCATACAAAACACCGTTTTCAAGTATTTAAACTGTCATATTCATGTATATGTCGTGTGTAATGGCTTATGTTTGCAAAATCAAGATAAAATAGCTGTTTCAGCTTGCAAAAACAGACAAAATGCTGTTTTCAAGTATTTAAACTGTCGTATTCATGTTTCTCTCGTGTATAATAGCTAATGTTGGTGAAAGCAAGATAAAAATGCTGTTTTATGCATGCAAAAGCATACAAAACACCGTTTTCAAGTACTTAAATTGTCATATTAATGTATATGTCGTGTGTAATGGCTTATGTTTGCAAAATCAAGATAAAATAGCTGTTTTCAGCTTGCAAAAACCTACAAAATGCTGTTTTCAAGTATTTAAACTGTCATATTCATGTTTCTGTCGTGTATAATAGCTAATGTTGGTGAAAGCAAGATAAAAATGCTGTTTTAAGCATGCAAAAGCATACAAAACACCGTTTTCAAGTATTTGAACTGTCATATTCATGTATATGTCGTGTGTAATGGCTTATGTTTGCAAAACCAAGATAAATTAGCTGTTTTCAGCTTGCAAAAACATACAAAATGCTGTTTTTAAGTATTTAAACTGTCATATTCATGTATACGTCGTGTGTAATGGCTTATGTTTGCAAAATCAAGATAAAATAGCTGTTTTCAGCTTGCAAAAACATACAAAATGCTGTTTTCAATTATTTAAACTGTCATATTCATGTTTCTGTCGTGTATAATAGCTAATGGTGGTGAAAGCTAGATAAAAATGCTGTTTTAAGCATGCAAAAGCATACAAATCACCGTTTTCAAGTATTTAAACTGTCATATTCATGTATATGTCGTGTGTTATGGCTTATGTTTGCAAAGTCAAGATAAAATAGCTGTTTTCAGCTTGCAAAAACAAACAAAATGCTGTTTTCAAGTATTTAAACTGTCATATTAATGTTTTTGTCGTGTATAATAGCTAATGTTGGTGAAAGCAAGATAAAAATGCTGTTTTAAGCATGCAAAAGCATACAAAACACCGTTTTCAAGTATTTAAACTGTCATATACATGTATATGTCGTGTGTAATGGCTTATGTTTGCAAAATCAAGATAAAATAGCTGTTTTCAGCTTGCAAAAACTTACAAAATGCTGTTTTTAAGTATTTAAACTGTCATATTCATGTATATGTCGTGTGTAATGGCTTATGTTCGCAAAATGAAGATAAAATAGCTGTTTTCAGCTTGCAAAAACATACAAAATGCTGTTTTCAAGTATTTAAACTGTCATATTCAAGTATATGTCGTGTGTAATGGCTAATGTTGGTGAAAGCAAAATTAAAATGCTGTTTTAAGCATGCAAAAGCATACAAAACACCGTTTTCATGTATTTAAACTGTCATATTCATGTATATGTCGTGTGTAATGGCTTATGTTTGTAAAATCAAGATAAAATAGTTGTTTTCAGCTTGCAAAAACATACAAAATGCTGTTTTTAAGTATTTAAACTGTCATATTCATGTATATGTCGTGTGTAATGGCTTATGTTTGCAAAATGAAGATAAAATAGCTGTTTTCAGCTTGCAAAAACATACAAAATGCTGTTTTCAAGTATTTAAACTGTCTTTCAAGTATATGTCGTGTGTAATGGCTAATGTTGGTGAAAGCAACATAAAAATGCTGTTTTAAGCATGCAAAAGCTTACAAAACACCGTTTTCAAGTACTTAAACTGTCATATTCATGTATATGCCGTGTTTAATGGCTTATGTTTGCAAAATCAAGATAAAATAGCTGTTTTCAGCTTGCAAAAACATACAAAATGCTGTTTTCAAGTATTTTAACTGTCATATTAATGTTTCTGTCGTGTATAATAGCTAATGTTGGTGAAAGCAAAATAAAAATGCTGTTTTAAGCATGCAGAAGCATACAAAACACCGTTTTCATGTATTTAAACTGTCATATTCATGTATATGTCGTGTGTAATGGCTTATGTTTGCAAAATCAAGATAAAATAGCTGTTTTCAGCTTGCAAAAACTTACAAAATGCTGTTTTCACGTATTTAAACTGTCATATTCATGTTTCTGTCGTGTATAATAGCTAATGTTGGTGAAAGCAAGATAAAAATGCTGTTTTAAGCATGCAAAAGCATACAAAACACCGTTTTCATGTATTTAAACTGTCATATTCATGTATATGTCGTGCGTAATGGCTTATGTTTGCAAAATCAAGATAAAATAGCTGTTTTCAGCTTGCAAAAACATACAAAATGCTGTTTTTAAGTATTTAAACTGTCATATTCATGTATATGTCGTGTGTAATGGCTTATGTTTGCAAAATGAAGATAAAATAGCTGTTTTCAGCTTACAAAAAACATACAAAATGCTGTTTTCAAGTATTTAAACTGTCATATTCAAGTATATGTCGTGTTTAATGGCTAATGTTTGTGAAATCAAGATAAAATTGCTGTTTTCAGCTTGCAAAAACATACAAAATGCTGTTTTCAAGTATTTTAACTGTCATATTCATGTTTCTGTCGTGTATAATAGGTACTGTTGGTGAAAGCAAGATAAAAATGCTGTTTTAAGCATGCAAAAGCATACAAAACACCGTTTTTCAAGTATTTAAACTGTCATATTCATGTATATGTCGTGTGTAATGGCTTAAGTTTGCAAAATCAAGATAAAATAGCTGTTTTCAGCTTGCAAAACATACAAAATGCTGTTTTCAAGTATTTAAACTGCCATATTCAATGTATTTAAACTGTCATATTCATGTATGTGTCGTGTGTAATGGCTTATGTTTGCAAAATCAAGATAAATAGCAGTTTTCAGCTTGCAAAAACATACAAAATGCTGTATTCAAGTATTTAAACTGTCATATTCATGTTCCTGTCGTGTATAATAGCTAATGTTTGTGAAAGCAAGAGAATAATGCTATTTTAAGCATGCAAAAGCATACAAAACACCGTTTTCAAGTATTTAAACTGTCATATTCATGTATATGTCGTGTGTAATGGCTTATGTTTGCAAAATCAAGATAAAATAGCTGTTTTCAGCTTGCAAAAACTTACAAAATGCTGTTTTTAAGTATTTAAACTGTCATATTCATGTATATGTCGTGTGTAATGGCTTATGTTCGCAAAATGAAGATAAAATAGCTGTTTTCAGCTTGCAAAAACATACAAAATGCTGTTTTCAAGTATTTAAACTGTCATATTCAAGTATATGTCGTGTGTAATGGCTAATGTTGGTGAAAGCAAAATTAAAATGCTGTTTTAAGCATGCAAAAGCATACAAAACACCGTTTTCATGTATTTAAACTGTCATATTCATGTATATGTCGTGTGTAATGGCTTATGTTTGCAAAATCAAGATAAAATAGTTGTTTTCAGCTTGCAAAAACATACAAAATGCTGTTTTTAAGTATTTAAACTGTCATATTCATGTATATGTCGTGTGTAATGGGTTATGTTTGCAAAATGAAGATAAAATAGCTGTTTTCAGCTTACAAAAACATACAAAATGCTGTTTTCAAGTATTTAAACTGTCATATTCAAGTATATGTCGTGCGTAATGGCTTATGTTTGCAAAATCAAGATAAAATAGTTGTTTTCAGCTTGCAAAAACATACAAAATGCTGTTTTTAAGTATTTAAACTGTCATATTCATGTATATGTCGTGTGTAATGGCTTATGTTTGCAAAATGAAGATAAAATAGCTGTTTTCAGCTTACAAAAACATACAAAATGCTGTTTTCAAGTATTTAAACTGTCATATTCATGTATATGTCGTGTGTTATGGCTTATGTTTGCAAAGTCAAGATAAAATAGCTGTTTTCAGCTTGCAAAAACAAACAAAATGCTGTTTTCAAGTATTTAAACTGTCATATTAATGTTTTTGTCGTGTATAATAGCTAATGTTGGTGAAAGCAAGATAAAAATGCTGTTTTAAGCATGCAAAAGCATACAAAACACCGTTTTCAAGTATTTATACTGTCATATACATGTATATGTCGTGTGTAATGGCTTATGTTTGCAAAATCAAGATAAAATAGCTGTTTTCAGCTTGCAAAAACTTACAAAATGCTGTTTTTAAATATTTAAACTGTCATATTCATGAATATGTCGTGTGTAATGGCTTATGTTTGCAAAATGAAGATAAAATAGCTGTTTTCAGCTTGCAAAAACATACAAAATGCTGTTTTCAAGTATTTTAACTGTCATATTCATGTTTCTGTCGTGTATAATAGCTAATGTTGGTGAAAGCAAGATAAAAGTGCTGTTTTAAGCTTGCAAAAGCATACAAAACACCGTTTTTAAGTATTTAAACTGTCATATTCATGTATATGTTGTGTGTAATGGCTTATGTTTGCAAAATCAAGATAAAATATCTGTTTTCAGCTTGCAAAAACTTACAAAATGCTGTTTTCAAGTATTTAAACTGTCATATTCATGTTTCTGTCGTGTATAATAGCTATTGTTATTGAAAGCAAGATAAAAATGCTGTTTTTAGCATGCAAGAGCATACAAAACACCGTTTTCAAGTATTTAAACTGTCATATTCATGTATATGTCGTGTGTAATGGCTTATGTTTGCAAAATCAAGATAAAATAGCTGTTTTCAGCTTGCAAAACATACAAAATGCTGTTTTCAGTATTTAAACTGCCATATTCATGTATTTAAACTGTCATATTCATGTATGTGTCGTGTGTAATGGCTAATGTTTGCAAAATCAAGATAAAATAGCTGTTTTCAGCTTGCAAAAACATACAAAATGCAGTTTTCAAGTATTTAAACTGCCATATTCATGTTTCTGTCGTGTATAATAGCTAATGTTGGTAAAAGCAAGATAAAAATGCTGTTTTAAGCATGCAAAAGCATACAAAATACCGTTTTCAAGTATTTAAACAGTCATATTCATGTATATGTCGTGTGTAATGGCTTATGTTTGCAAAATCAAGATAAAATAGCTGTTTTCAGCTTGCAAAAACATACAAAATGCTGTTTTCAAGTATTTAAACAGTCATATTCATGTTTCTGTCGTGTATAATAGCTAATGTTGGTGAAAGCAAGATAAAAATGCTGTTTTAAGCATGCAAAAGCATACAAAACACCGTTTTCATGTATTTAAACTGTCATATTCATGTATATGTCGTGCGTAATGGCTTATGTTTGCAAAATCAAGATAAAATAGCTGTTTTCAGCTTGCAAAAACATACAAAATGCTGTTTTTAAGTATTTAAACTGTCATATTCATGTATATGTCGTGTGTAATGGCTTATGTTTGCAAAATGAAGATAAAATAGCTGTTTTCAGCTTACAAAAACATACAAAATGCTGTTTTCAAGTATTTAAACTGTCATATTCAAGTATATGTCGTGTTTAATGGCTAATGTTTGTGAAATCAAGATAAAATTGCTGTTTTCAGCTTGCAAAAACATACAAAATGCTGTTTTCAAGTATTTTAACTGTCATATTCATGTTTCTGTCGTGTATAATAGGTACTGTTGGTGAAAGCAAGATAAAAATGCTGTTTTAAGCATGCAAAAGCATACAAAACACCGTTTTCAAGTATTTAAACTGTCATATTCATGTATATGTCGTGTGTAATGGCTTAAGTTTGCAAAATCAAGATAAAATAGCTGTTTTCAGCTTGCAAAACATACAAAATGCTGTTTTCAAGTATTTAAACTGCCATATTCATGTATTTAAACTGTCATATTCATATATGTGTCGTGTGTAATGGCTTATGTTTGCAAAATCAAGATAAAATAGCAGTTTTCAGCTTGCAAAAACATACAAAATGCTGTATTCAAGTATTTAAACTGTCATATTCATGTTCCTGTCGTGTATAATAGCTAATGTTTGTGAAAGCAAGAGAATAATGCTATTTTAAGCATGCAAAAGCATACAAAACACCGTTTTCAAGTATTTAAACTGTCATATTCATGTATATGTCGTGTGTAATGGCTTATGTTTGCAAAATCAAGATAAAATAGCTGTTTTCAGCTTGCAAAAACTTACAAAATGCTGTTTTTAAGTATTTAAACTGTCATATTCATGTATATGTCGTGTGTAATGGCTTATGTTCGCAAAATGAAGATAAAATAGCTGTTTTCAGCTTGCAAAAACATACAAAATGCTGTTTTCAAGTATTTAAACTGTCATATTCAAGTATATGTCGTGTGTAATGGCTAATGTTGGTGAAAGCAAAATTAAAATGCTGTTTTAAGCATGCAAAAGCATACAAAACACCGTTTTCATGTATTTAAACTGTCATATTCATGTATATGTCGTGTGTAATGGCTTATGTTTGCAAAATCAAGATAAAATAGTTGTTTTCAGCTTGCAAAAACATACAAAATGCTGTTTTTAAGTATTTAAACTGTCATATTCATGTATATGTCGTGTGTAATGGGTTATGTTTGCAAAATGAAGATAAAATAGCTGTTTTCAGCTTACAAAAACATACAAAATGCTGTTTTCAAGTATTTAAACTGTCATATTCAAGTATATGTCGTGCGTAATGGCTTATGTTTGCAAAATCAAGATAAAATAGCTGTTTTCAGCTTGCAAAAACATACAAAATGCTGTTTTTAAGTATTTAAACTGTCATATTCATGTATATGTCGTGTGTAATGGCTTATGTTTGCAAAATGAAGATAAAATAGCTGTTTTCAGCTTACAAAAACATACAAAATGCTGTTTTCAAGTATTTAAACTGTCATATTCATGTATATGTCGTGTGTTATGGCTTATGTTTGCAAAGTCAAGATAAAATAGCTGTTTTCAGCTTGCAAAAACAAACAAAATGCTGTTTTCAAGTATTTAAACTGTCATATTAATGTTTTTGTCGTGTATAATAGCTAATGTTGGTGAAAGCAAGATAAAAATGCTGTTTTAAGCATGCAAAAGCATACAAAACACCGTTTTCAAGTATTTATACTGTCATATTCATGTATATGTCGTGTGTAATGGCTTATGTTTGCAAAATCAAGATAAAATAGTTGTTTTCAGCTTGCAAAAACATACAAAATGCTGTTTTTAAGTATTTAAACTGTCATATTCATGTATATGTCGTGTGTAATGGGTTATGTTTGCAAAATGAAGATAAAATAGCTGTTTTCAGCTTACAAAAACATACAAAATGCTGTTTTCAAGTAATTAACTGTCATATTCAAGTATATGTCGTGCGTAATGGCTTATGTTTGCAAAATCAAGATAAAATAGCTGTTTTCAGCTTGCAAAAACATACAAAATGCTGTTTTTAAGTATTTAAACTGTCATATTCATGTATATGTCGTGTGTAATGGCTTATGTTTGCAAAATGAAGATAAAATAGCTGTTTTCAGCTTACAAAAACATACAAAATGCTGTTTTCAAGTATTTAAACTGTCATATTCATGTATATGTCGTGTGTTATGGCTTATGTTTGCAAAGTCAAGATAAAATAGCTGTTTTCAGCTTGCAAAAACAAACAAAATGCTGTTTTCAAGTATTTAAACTGTCATATTAATGTTTTTGTCGTGTATAATAGCTAATGTTGGTGAAAGCAAGATAAAAATGCTGTTTTAAGCATGCAAAAGCATACAAAACACCGTTTTCAAGTATTTATACTGTCATATACATGTATATGTCGTGTGTAATGGCTTATGTTTGCAAAATCAAGATAAAATAGCTGTTTTCAGCTTGCAAAAACTTACAAAATGCTGTTTTTAAATATTTAAACTGTCATATTCATGAATATGTCGTGTGTAATGGCTTATGTTTGCAAAATGAAGATAAAATAGCTGTTTTCAGCTTGCAAAAACATACAAAATGCTGTTTTCAAGTATTTTAACTGTCATATTCATGTTTCTGTCGTGTATAATAGCTAATGTTGGTGAAAGCAAGATAAAAGTGCTGTTTTAAGCTTGCAAAAGCATACAAAACACCGTTTTTAAGTATTTAAACTGTCATATTCATGTATATGTTGTGTGTAATGGCTTATGTTTGCAAAATCAAGATAAAATATCTGTTTTCAGCTTGCAAAAACTTACAAAATGCTGTTTTCAAGTATTTAAACTGTCATATTCATGTTTCTGTCGTGTATAATAGCTATTGTTATTGAAAGCAAGATAAAAATGCTGTTTTTAGCAAGCAAGAGCATACAAAACACCGTTTTCAAGTATTTAAACTGTCATATTCATGTATATGTCGTGTGTAATGGCTTATGTTTGCAAAATCAAGATAAAATAGCTGTTTTCAGCTTGCAAAACATACAAAATGCTGTTTTCAAGTATTTAAACTGCCATATTCATGTATTTAAACTGTCATATTCATGTATGTGTCGTGTGTAATGGCTTATGTTTGCAAAATCAAGATAAAATAGCTGTTTTCAGCTTGCAAAAACATACAAAATGCAGTTTTCAAGTATTTAAACTGCCATATTCATGTTTCTGTCGTGTATAATAGCTAATGTTGGTAAAAGCAAGATAAAAATGCTGTTTTAAGCATGCAAAAGCATACAAAATACCGTTTTCAAGTATTTAAACAGTCATATTCATGTATATGTCGTGTGTAATGGCTTATGTTTGCAAAATCAAGATAAAATAGCTGTTTTCAGCTTGCAAAAACATACAAAATGCTGTTTTCAAGTATTTAAACAGTCATATTCATGTTTCTGTCGTGTATAATAGCTAATGTTGGTGAAAGCAAGATAAAAATGCTGTTTTAAGCATGCAAAAGCATACAAATCACAGTTTTCAAGTATTTAAACTGTCATATTCATGTATATGTCGTGTGTAATGGCTTATGTTTGCAAAGTCAAGATAAAATAGCTGTTTTCAGCTTGCAAAAACATACAAAATGCTGTATTCAAGTATTTAAACTGTCATATTCATGTTCCTGTCGTGTATAATAGCTAATGTTTGTGAAAGCAAGAGAATAATGCTATTTTAAGCATGCAAAAGCATACAAAACACCGTTTTCAAGTATTTAAACTGTCATATTCATGTATATGTCGTGTGTAGTGGCTTATGTTTGCAAAATCAAGATAAAATAGCTGTTTTCAGCTTGCAAAAACTTACAAAATGCTGTTTTTAAGTATTTAAACTGTCATATTCATGTATATGTCGTGTGTAATGGCTTATGTTCGCAAAATGAAGATAAAATAGCTGTTTTCAGCTTGCAAAAACATACAAAATGCTGTTTTTAAGTATTTAAACTGTCATATTCATGTATATGTCGTGTGTAATGGCTTATGTTTGCAAAATGAAGATAAAATAGCTGTTTTCAGCTTACAAAAACATACAAAATGCTGTTTTCAAGTATTTAAACTGTCATATTCAAGTATATGTCGTGTGTAATGGCTAATGTTGGTGAAAGCAAAATTAAAATGCTGTTTTAAGCATGCAAAAGCATACAAAACACCGTTTTCATGTATTTAAACTGTCATATTCATGTATATGTCGTGTGTAATGGCTTATGTTTGTAAAATCAAGATAAAATAGTTGTTTTCAGCCTGCAAAAACATACAAAATGCTGTTTTTAAGTATTTAAACTGTCATATTCATGTATATGTCATGTGTAATGGCTTATGTTTGCAAAATGTAGATAAAATAGCTGTTTTCAGCTTGCAAAAACATACAAAATGCTGTTTTCAAGTATTTAAACTGTCTTTCAAGTATACGTCGTGTGTAATGGCTAATGTTGGTGAAAGCAACATAAAAATGCTGTTTTAAGCATGCAAAAGCTTACAAAACACCGTTTTCAAGTACTTAAACTGTCATATTCATGTATATGCCGTGTTTAATGGCTTATGTTTGCAAAATCAAGATAAAATAGCTGTTTTCAGCTTGCAAAAACATACAAAATGCTGTTTTCAAGTATTTTAACTGTCATATTAATGTTTCTGTCGTGTATAATAGCTAATGTTGGTGAAAGCAAAATAAAAATGCTGTTTTAAGCATGCAGAAGCATACAAAACACCGTTTTCATTTATTTAAACTGTCATATTCATGTATATGTCGTGTGTAATGGCTTATGTTTGCAAAATCAAGATAAAATAGCTGTTTTCAGCTTGCAAAAACTTACAAAATGCTGTTTTCACGTATTTAAACTGTCATATTCATGTTTCTGTCGTGTATAATAGCTAATGTTGGTGAAAGCAAGATAAAAATGCTGTTTTTAGCATGCAAAAGCATACAAAACACCGTTTTCAAGTATTTAAACTGTCATATTCATGTATATGTCGTGTGTAATGGCTTATGTTTGCAAAATCAAGATAAAATAGCTGTTTTCAGCTTGCAAAAACAGACAAAATGCTGTTTTCAAGTATTTAAACTGTCGTATTCATGTTTCTCTTGTGTATAATAGCTAATGTTGGTGAAAGCAAGATAAAAATGCTGTTTTAAGCATGCAAAAGCATACAAAACACCGTTTTCAAGTACTTAAATTGTCATATTAATGTATATGTCGTGTGTAATGGCTTATGTTTGCAAAATCAAGATAAAATAGCTGTTTTCAGCTTGCAAAAACCTACAAAATGCTGTTTTCAAGTATTTAAACTGTCATATTCATGTTTCTGTCGTGTATAATAGCTAATGTTGGTGAAAGCAAGATAAAAATGCTGTTTTAAGCATGCAAAAGCATACAAAACACCGTTTTCAAGTATTTGAACTGTCATATTCATGTATATGTCGTGTGTAATGGCTTATGTTTGCAAAACCAAGATAAATTAGCTGTTTTCAGCTTGCAAAAACATACAAAATGCTGTTTTTAAGTATTTAAACTGTCATATTCATGTATACGTCGTGTGTAATGGCTTATGTTTGCAAAATCAAGATAAAATAGCTGTTTTCAGCTTGCAAAAACATACAAAATGCTGTTTTCAATTATTTAAACTGTCATATTCATGTTTCTGTCGTGTATAATAGCTAATGGTGGTGAAAGCTAGATAAAAATGCTGTTTTAAGCATGCAAAAGCATACAAATCACCGTTTTTAAGTATTTAAACTGTCATATTCATGTATATGTCGTGTGTTATGGCTTATGTTTGCAAAGTCAAGATAAAATAGCTGTTTTCAGCTTGCAAAAACAAACAAAATGCTGTTTTCAAGTATTTAAACTGTCATATTAATGTTTTTGTCGTGTATAATAGCTAATGTTGGTGAAAGCAAGATAAAAATGCTGTTTTAAGCATGCAAAAGCATACAAAACACCGTTTTCAAGTATTTAAACTGTCATATACATGTATATGTCGTGTGTAATGGCTTATGTTTGCAAAATCAAGATAAAATAACTGTTTTCAGCTTGCAAAAACTTACAAAATGCTGTTTTTAAATATTTAAACTGTCATATTCATGAATATGTCGTGTGTAATGGCTTATGTTTGCAAAACCAAGATAAATTAGCTGTTTTCAGCTTGCAAAAACATACAAAATGCTGTTTTCAAGTATTTAAACTGCCATATTCATGTATATGTCGTGTGTAATGGCTTATGTTTGCAAAATCAAGATAAAATAGCTGTTTTCAGCTTGCAAAACATACAAAATGCTGTTTTCAAGTATTTAAACTGCCATATTCATGTATTTAAACTGTCATATTCATGTATGTGTCGTGTGTAATGGCTTATGTTTGCAAAATCAAGATAAAATAGCTGTTTTCAGCTTGCAAAAACATACAAAATGCAGTTTTCAAGTATTTAAACTGCCATATTCATGTTTCTGTCGTGTATAATAGCTAATGTTGGTGAAAGCAAGATAAAAATGCTGTTTTAAGCATGCAAAAGCATACAAAATACCGTTTTCAAGTATTTAAACAGTCATATTCATGTATATGTCGTGTGAGTAGGGAAAGATAGAGAGTTCTGGCACATCCACCCGGTGGATTCTCCATAAGAGCAATGAGTGCGAGAGAGAACGCGATAGTTCATTCATAAATTTGTGGTTGTCTTTGTCTAATACTATATGGTAGTAAGGTAATACGTAGTACAGGTGATACGTAGCCGATAACAGGTAATACGTAGTAAAATAGTAAGGTAATACGTAGTACAGGTGATAACAGGTAATATTAATAACAGGTGATAATAGGTAATATATAGTAAAGGTGACAACAAGTAATATTAATAACAGGTAATAAAGGTAATACCAGGTAGTAGACAGATTATGATGATTAAGAAAAATTAAGAATAAGGGCGTTTTAATCGCAAACGTCTTGAAGATGTGTCGGAAATGACGTATTACATGTAAAAAATATTTGGAAAAAAACCCAAAGTATAATTTTTATTGTATTACCTATCTTTAGTAACACTCGGAGATATCACATGACCGCCGTATTTTATAAGGAAAAAGTGTAAAAAATAAAAAACCAGAGCATAATTTTTTCTAGAACAATGTATATGGCTTATCTCACTCACTCACATGTCTTATCACATGTTGTACATCAGAAATGCCGTATTTTATAAGGAAAAAGTGTAAAAAATATTTGGAAAAAACCCAGAGCATAATTGTTTCTAGAACAATGTATATGGCTTATCTCACTCACTCACATGTCTTATCACATCCGTTGAATAAAATATAATAAATAGAGCATTACTGTTTAATTGCTATCAGTCATAAGTGAGCCACCGGCAGTTAACTATAAAGTGTTATACAATCTACAATAATGATTGAATGTGTGAAGTGCAAAAAAACTTTTGCAAGTAGAAGTAATCTGTTCCGACATATGAAAGTATGCTATGGAGACGGAACGGCAAACTTTAATTGTGGACTATGTACAATGTCGTTTACACGTAATGATGCGCGTAAACGACACATGCTAAGACAGCATAACGACGACGGTAAGTTAACAATTGTGAGGAAAAAATAGTTTATTAATTATACTTTTAATTTAGATGCTGAAAACAAGAAAAATAATGCACCACCACCCATAAAAAAAATTAAGCTAGCAGAGGTCCAACAGCAACAGCAGTGATCCAACCTGTATTGTGCACTATGCGATGAGGGGTTTACAACAAAATGCAAGTATGCTGGACACTTGAGATCGCAGAAGCATCTCCAACAAACTATCAAACCATACAAACAAGATGTGGTGGAAATTTGTAGCAGTTTTAAACAGCGAATTGCAAGTTACCGCATCAACGGGTCAGGAATTAATATTATCAAATTTTTACAAGACAATAAACATATTATTAATGAATTGATTAAAACAATCATAGAATCATATAAGTCTGGTATTAAATTTAATTTAGAATTATTTGGTTTTTATATTAATGAAAAAAATCCAGCAGGTGAATTAAAATCTTTTAACTCTAAATTTCAAGAGGTATCACCTAGTATGAATCAATTTTCTGACGCTTATGATAATATGTGCTCCACTATAAAAACAAAATGTGAAGAATTTCAGGAACGGGATTCTGGGTGGACATTACGGGGAATATCTCACCTAGAATTTAATATTAATAAATATAAGCCAATTCGAGGTTCATCATTTATAGAATTACCTAAACAAATTCGAAATAAAAAAGCTGTTGTGAACGTACAAAATAGCGATGAATTTTGTTTTTTGTGGGCGGTTATGTCAGCTTTATTTGTCAATGTTAAAAACCCCCACCAAACATCATCATACCCACATTATAAAAATGTTTTAAAATATGCTGGACTAGAATTCCCCATGAAAATTAAAAACATTTCAAAATTCGAATTCATGAATAATGTTTCAATTAACGTGTATGGTTTAGAACATAATTACAAGACGAAAAATTATGATGTGGTGGGTCCGATTTACCACACGAATCAAACTCGGGGGAAACATATAAATTTATTATATTTAGAAGATGGTGTTAAAGGCCACTATGTGTGGATAAAGGATTTTTCACGACTTGTGACGAGTCAAATATCCTCACATAACGGTAAAAAATATTTATGTGATGGATGTCTAACTTTTTTTAGTTCACAAGCTGGCTTTGAACAACATCGGGCGAATGATTGTAGTAAAGTTTATACTATAATGCCAACGGAGGAAATGAAATTAGATAAAAATGGAGATATGATTCCCGGCAATATTTTAAAATTTCAAAATTATGAGCGACAAATGCGTGTACCATTTGTTGTATACGCAGATTTCGAGTCACTGTTAAAACCCATTGATACATGCTCTCCAGATCCGAATAATAGCTATACAAATAAAACACACCAACACGTTCCATATAGTTTTGCATACAACATTAAGTGTTCATTTGATGATTCACTGTCAAAATTTGTAACATACACCGGGGAAGACTGTGCAAAAGTATTTTGTAATAAGCTGTATAGCGATGTGAGACAAATATATAATAAGCATTTAAGTGTTGTACTACCTATGACAAAATTAACTGCTAGCGAACAATATTTATTTGATACGGCTACAGAATGTCATATATGTAATAAAGTGTTGAAAGCTGAAGATCGAGTAGCAGATCATGATCATCTTACTGGGAAATTTAGAGGTGTAGCTCACTCTAAATGTAACCTTAATTTTAAAGTACTAAAAATGATTCCAATTTTTTTTCATAATTTATCAAACTATGACGCTCACATGTTTATCAAAGAATTTGGCTGTGATGAGGAAAAAATTGATATTATTCCGCAGAACAAGGAAAAATACATTTCTTTTACAAAACATTTATATGTGGATGAGTATGACAATAAAATGGGGGTGAAAAATAAAATTTTTATGAAATTAAGATTTGTGGACTCGCTTCGGTTTATGGCGAGTTCGTTGGAGAAGCTAGCGAATAATTTAACGGATGAGCAATGTGTTGAAGTGCGAAAATATTTTTCCGAAGATGAACACTTTAAATTACTGCGTAGAAAGGGGGTTTTCCCATATAAATATATGGACTCATTCGAGAAACTAAATGAGGCTGTACTTCCACATAAAAAATTTTTTGATGATTTAATGAATAATTATAACATAACAGAAAATGAATATAACCATGCAAAGACTGTATGGAACGTGTTTAAGTGTAAAACTTTGAGAGATTATTCTGATTTGTATTGCAAAACAGATGTATTATTGCTCACAGATATTTTCGAACAATTCCGTAATGTGTGTATGAAAACTTATAAACTCGACCCTGCCCACTACTATACAGCTCCAGGGTTAAGTTGGGATGCCATGTTAAAAATGACTTGTATAGAATTAGAATTAATTACTGATATAGACATGCACCATTTCATTCAAAAAGGTATACGTGGGGGTATTTGTCAAGCCTCTTTGCGATATGTGAAAGCAAACAATAAATACATGCGGGAATATAATTCAAATAATCCGAGCACATATTTAACATATTGGGATGCGAATAATCTGTACGGGTGGGCATTATCCCAATGTATACCTTACGGTGGATTTCGATGGTTAAACGAAGATGAAATTTTAAACTTTGACGTAACTATAATTGATGATAATTCCTCAGTTGGCTATTTTATTGAAGCTGATATTGAATATCCTAAATTGCTACATTCTTCACACAACGATTTACCATTTTTGGCTGAGAGTATAATACCACCAAATTCAAAATTTAAAAATCCAAAACTTATTCCAAATTTATATGATAAGAGTAAATATGTTATTCATTACCGTAATTTAAAGCAGGCGTTGAAACATAATCTTAAAATTAAAAAAATACATAGAATAATTCAGTTTAAACAGTCTGATTGGTTAAAACAATATGTGGATTTTAACACAATATTGCGACAATCTGCGAAGAATGATTTCGAAAAGGATTTTTTTAAACTTTTAAACAATGCCATCTTTGGTAAAACAATGGAGAGCATAGATAAGCGTGTTGACATAAAACTTGTTAATCATTGGGAGAATATTGGACGTAAACCCGGTGCTGAATCGCTTCTCGCAAAACCAAATGTGAAAAGCGTCTCGATATTTAATGAAAACTTGTGTGCAATTCAATTTGAAAAACTTAAAGTTATATACAATAAACCAATATATGTGGGTTTTGCAGCATTAGACTTATCAAAATTACTCATGTACAATTTTTTTTATGAGTACTTAAAACCAAAGTATGGTGAACGAGTTGCTTTATGCTATTGTGATACCGATAGTTTTGTATTATTAATAGAAACAGATGATATTTATAAAGATATGTTAAACAATATTGAAAAATTTGATACTAGTAATTTCTGCTCGGACAATGTTTACAACATGCCTCAGAAAAATAAAGCTGTATTAGGACTAATGAAAGACAAATTGGGCGGTAAATTAATGCAACAATTTATAGCCTTACGTCCAAAAATGTATGCCTATTGCACAGAAGAGGATCAAAACAATTGGAAAAAGAAAGCTAAGGGTGTTAAGAAATGTGTGGTGGATAAAATTTTGACTGGTCCTGACTATAAAAAATGTATGTTAACTAATGACCTCATATGTCAAAAGCAGCAAATTTTTAGAAGTTACAAGCATACAGTGTACACCATCGAGCAAAATAAAATATCACTAAGTTCTAATGATGATAAACGGTTTATTTGTTCTGATGGTACTAGCACTTTAGCTTGGGGTCATTTATTGATTTCATGAGATTGTTTAATATTTATTTTTAATGTTATTAATGTAAATACTTGTACAGTTAAATAAAACTAATTATGTTTATTATATTTGTATTTTTGATATTGTAAATATGTAGTTAAATAAAAACCCAATTTCAAATTACATGTTTTATTTTATACCATTTATTACAATTTTATTTTTTAATAACATTTAAAAAATCACATTCAGATATATTTTTTAATACAATAATATTTCTCTTACAATTAGCAAAATCTTTTAATTGTAATTTAATATTGTCAAGTAAATGTTTGGCGTTTGGTACATCATACAATTCTTTTACTAACTGAATTTCAGGATATTTTTGTTGAAGTTTTAAATGTTTTTTGAATAAATCTCGAAGACATACAGTTGTTACATAATATTCGGTATCACTTATCTTGAAAACACAAAGTGTTGAGTATTTATTTTCTGAGATGGGCTCATGTATAACTTTTGGTTGCATTTCGGTAATATATGCTTTTAATTTATTTTCATTGTTTTTATACTCGGCAAGAAAATGATTAACGTAGTATTCATTAATTATTTTTGATACTTTTAAAGCAAAGTGTATGGAAACCCAAGATGCTACGTGAACAATGATGTCTGGATGAATGTATGTTCCTCTAATAACTGTATCTTCACCGCCAGTAGTTGTATAAATTGCATAATTTTCATCGCTTGGAATTCCAAGCGATGCGTATGCAACCCGCAATTCTTTATTTACCTCAAATAATAATTCTTGAGAACGTTTATTTGCCATCCAATTGTAGAAGTGTTTTCCCCCATTTTGACAGAGTTTTGTTGCATTAACATAACCGTTTCTAAAGTCATTACTTTTTATCATAATAACTACAAAATCACCGTAAAAGGCTTTATGATACTCCTCATTTTCTGTTTTTATAATTAATTCGTAACAAATTGATGTAATATCACTTTTTACAATTTTTGCAGCAGGTTCTGCTTCTTCGAATACAATTTGACGCTTCATGATGTTTTCAGCTTGACAATTAAAGAGCAACTAAAGTTTTCAACTAATGAAATATTTATTTAAACAATTTGAGACTTATTTATCCATGAATTATGTTGTGAATCAAATCCAAGCCATTTCACATAAACTTTACGTCCTTTTGCTTTTATAACTTTCTCTACAAGATACACATCAGGGTACTTAGTTTTTTGAAGTTCATGTTCATAAAAGCCACCCTTAATGGGATTGTTTTGAAAATCTTCAAGCAGGTAAGTGACTGGGTTTGTAAATTGCACTTTTGTAATTGTAAAAATTTCAGTACTCCAGTTTGGTGTATAACCCTTTGCAAATTCACCTTTTATTTTACTAATACGTACATGATCACCAACTTTAAATTTTGCAGGTCCAGCAATTTTTATGTTACTATATACTGTACTTAATAATTTTGCTTTGTTTTCAAACGTCACATCAATTGGTTTCATTTTAATTGTTTTATGTTGTGTATTGTTATAATTTGTAACTAATTTTTGTAAAATATCAATCCATTTGTATGAGCCACGTAAACTAAATTCTTTAAACATTATAGATTTTAGTGTGCGATTAAACCGTTCAACTACACTTGCTTTTAAATTACTATAAGTAGAATAATGATTTATATTATATTTTTTCATTAAATTATAAAATTGTATATTGTAAAATTCTTTTCCGTGATCTGATTGTAAATTAACTGGAATACGTCCCTGTTTAAAAATTTTTATCATAGCTTCAGTAACGTCATGAGCTGATTTACTTTTTACAGGCTCGGCAAAAGCAAACTTGGAGAAAACATCAATAACGGTTAATAAATATTTAAATTCTTTGTTTATTGAAGCGTATGGAATCATTTCAACTAAATCAATTTGCCAGAAGTCATCAATTCCTTTTGTTATCTCTTTACGTCTTGGGTAATTGCGTCTTGCCGGTTTGTGGAGCTCCTGAACTACTTGGTGCTTGCTCATTTTTTTTCTCAATTAAGAATAAATCGTTCTCGTTTGGTTTTATATTATTAATTTTTTCTATATTTTTAATTCTACGTAATAATTTTTGAATGTAATAATCAACATAGTATTTAACAACAGCACTATTATCTTCAGTAGGTTTATGTAAATTTCGTATTTCTTTTCCTTTAGCATCATAAATTTTATTTTTTAATGATAGAGTTGTTTCGCCTATTTCTTTTTCCAACCCAAAAATTCTGTCATCAATATATTTTTTTGTAGCAGCTTCATCGTCAAGTACAGGTTGTGATAAATTTATTAAACGATGATTTTCCAAGTCATATTGTCCGTATGCATTTAAATTTAAATTTTTAGATGTGCGCGAACGTTTTATTATTCGACCAAATTTGTCAATCGACATTTTACAACTAGATGAAAGTAACTATGTATTAAACTATTATATTTGCCTCTCGTAATTCTTCCACAATAGACATAATTTCATTATTATGACCCGTATGACCAGCTGATTTCGAAGCTAATAGTAAACGTAATCTATCCACTAATTCGTTTGGGTTATCCCAATAAACAAACTCACGTTTAAAATTTGTGTAATTCATTAAACCAAAACCTACTGATTGAGATTTACTTGTATATGGTGCACCTCCAGTTGTTATGTATGGTTTTATTATGTGTAAATATTTATAATTTTGCGAACCTTTTATTGCACCATTGGAATCATAATTTCTACGATGAACATTTGTTTTTAATGCAATATCTAAGTAATTGTTTTCATCTTCTTTTTCGTAAGAAAGTGGTCTTTTTTTAAAAAGTAATTCATACAAACCATATGTTCCTTTATACCATTTATCACCGACTTTAATGTCATTGTGTTCTATTTCAATTGGTGAATTACCAATCATGAAACGATCATGTTGATATCGAACTCCATACACGGTATCAGAATCTTTAGCAGTTGCAAAGTGAAATAAATATGAACCAGCTATATCACCAAATTGTTGTTCTAATTGTTCTAATTCATTTTCAGGATCTTCAATTGTAAGTTCAGTTTCTTCAGGTTCTGATTCAAAAACCTCCTCATCTTCCAAGAAAGATACTTCAGGTTTTGTTTTATTTAAATATTCATCTTCTAAGAAAGATTCTTCTGTTTTTGTTTTATCTAAATTTACATTCGGTTTTCTATAGTACTTTACAGGGAATTTATTTTTTCGTTTTCCTAATAGTTTTGCTCTAGGAGAATTTAATGTGTCACTATCTTTTTTTTGCTTTTTTAATATCACTGCGTCACTTGGTTTTATTTGTTTGACAATCTCTTTTAAAGGTTCTGTTACGGGTTTAAATGTTTCTTGCAACAATTCTTCAGTTGCTATTTTACCATGTTTTAAAGCATTAAATTTTTTACGTATTGTATTGCTAACTTCTATAATATCTTTTAACGTTTTTTCCCCCTTAGTCATTATGTTAACTAATAGACGCTCAGTCTCAAAATAAATATTTATTTACTGTTTCAAGCTTATAAATACAATGACAATTACAATAATAATTGTTATTAAAGGAATAATTATATCACATAAAATTCTTATTCCATCCATTTACAAAAATTATCAAAACCACAACGGTAACGCCCCTCGTGACTATCTTTGTCAATTACAACAAATCCGTACTTATCTTTCCAACAATGTGCACACAATTTTTTAAACTTTTCAAATGACATGTCTGTATTAACGTGATCGTTATATATATGTTTCAAATTCATTTCATCTTGTTTAAATAAAATTATTAAATTTGCATTGTCTCGAATTAAATGCTTTGGAATTTTTGCATACGATTGAGATAAATAGAATGAGTCAATTTTATTATGACGACCCATACTAAAATAATCTCGCATACAGTCTTGTTTATCACACGCTACATCGTCAAATATAAACACTGAATTTAGTTTTGCATCTTTTGGTTTAACTATATCAATATTTTCATTGTACGGAAAATAACCCATACCTTTTACACGTTGCAAACAATTTTCTAAAAATTTATATTTAGGCTGATGCAGAGATTTGGAATAAACATATACATTTGCATATTTTAACCCATTTTCATGCATTAGTAAACCTAAAATAACGTTTGTTTTTCCACAGTTTGATGGGCCGCATACAATACAACGAATAGTATTTGGTAAAAGGGGACTGTGCTTAACTAATTTTTTATTTTCTTTAATGTCAAAATTTTTTACGTCTAACTTTTGTTTTTGTTTAATAAACTTCATTTTAATTACTGAAAAGATATAAATAATGACTGCGTATTTATATATTTATTAGTCGCATACATGTTGTTATACGGGCAGGGATTGCTAAATAAAACAATAAATTCTCTCCCGGTTGAACTACACATTCCCGGATATCAGTATTGTGGACCTGGAACAAAACTTAGTGAAAGATTGGCAAGAGGAGACACAGGTATCAATCCGCTGGACGAGGCTTGTAAAGAACATGATATATCGTATTCCAAACATAACAATTTAAAAGATAGACATCAAGCAGACTACATATTACAAGAAAAAGCTTGGCAACGAGTTCGTGCAAAAGACGCGTCGTTCGGGGAAAAAGCAGCGGCTTGGGCTGTAAGTAACGCAATGAAAGCAAAACGAAAATTTGGTATGGGGTCGTTTAATGAAGCCATTAAAGATGCACGTATAGCATTAAAAAAATCTAAAGTTAAAGATCCTAAAAAAGCTATTAAAATTGCTCTGAAAGCAGCAAAAATGTCTATGAAATATAAAAAACCTAAACTAACATCCCGTATAATACCAGTTCCAAAGACAGGTGGTATTTTGCCATTTTTAATACCACTATTTGCCGGTCTATCTGCAACTGGAGCTCTTGCCGGAGGTGCGGCTGGTATTGCTAAAGCGGTAAATAGTGCATCAGCTGCGAAAAAAAAATTAGTCGAAGCTGAAAGACATAATCGACAAATGGAAGCCATTGCATTAGGAAAACAGGGTAGTGGACTATATCTGCGACCATATAAGAAAGGATTGGGGCTTTTTTTAACATCAAAAAACTGCCAAAAAGGGCGTTAAACGATTTAGAGTTAAAAAAAATTGCAAAAAATATTCCATACTTTCGAGGAGTCTACATGCGTAACGCCCTACCAAAAAAACCAAAAATAAATGAATGTGCAATTATAAATTTAGATGATAGAGATGGACCGGGAAGCCATTGGGTAGCGTTTGTAAAACGAGATCGAGAAGTAATATATTTTGATAGTTTTGGAAACTTACCACCACCGCAAGAACTTGTAAAATATTTTGGCCCCAATGTAAATCTCCAATATAATTATAAACAATATCAAAAATATAACACATATAATTGTGGTCATTTATGTATAAACTTTCTTATAAATACTATAAAATAAATAAAAATATTATCATTTACAAATATGTCTTTGACTATAACACTTACTGGTAATACGTCTGAGATAAGTACAGATTTTTTTCCGCCAATTGAGTTGGATGATGATTATTGTATTGGTCTAGTAGATTTTGAAACGTATCACTCGATACCAAACATTGACGTTCATAATAACAAATTTTATTATAATAAAAATAAAAAATTTGAAATCCCCATTGGGTCGTATGAAATTGATGATATAAATAATTATATACGTGTAAAAGTGGGTGATCCAAATGCAGAATTTGTTTCAATAAGTAACGAAATTAAAAGGGAATCACGTGGACAAAAACAAAACTTTTTCACTTTACGCCCTAATAATAATACATTAAAATGTGAAATAAAAAGTACTCTAGAAATAGATTTTACACCTAATGATTGCATTGGACCATTATTAGGTTTTTCAAAAAAAGTCTATAAACCTATTGAACTACACGAATCGGACTTGCCGGTAAATATAACAAAAGTAAATTCTATATTAATTGAATGTAATATTGTGAATGGTGCATATAAGAACAATGAAATTATGCATACTGTATACAGTTTTCATCCGTCGTGCGCTCCTGGCTTTAAAATATCCGAAGTACCAACAAATGTTATTTATTTACCAGTCAACACTCGAACAATAAACAACATTACGCTAAGTCTTATAGATCAAGACGGTGATTTAGTTAATTTTCGAGGAGAGCTAATTACAGTAAAATTGCATTTGAAAAAAATATAATATGGGAATTATATATAAAAGAGTTTTAAATACACATAATAAACGCATTCGTCGTCAAACTTCAACGAGGTTAACACGTGAAAATATAAACTTTTTAATACAGCAGGGGTTCAAAATTAAAAATGAGCAATATTCTGCAAATTAATTCAGCCATTGAGTACGATAATTCTATTTCACGAAAAGAATTACATACATATCAACCATATATTGCTACAACTATTAATAATAGTGACGAAATTCGTATACAAATTCAACAACAAGATATATATATACAAATCCCAGTGAAAGTTACTTGTATATTGAGGGACAACTCAAAAAACCTGATGGTACCGACCCTCCAGCAGATACAAAAATAACAAACAATGGTTTTGCAAGTTTATTTGAAGAAATAAGATATGCTCTAAATGGTATCGATATTGAAAAAAATAAATTAGTTGGAATATGTAGTACTATGAAAGGATATGTTTTGTTAAATAGTGCAGAATATCAAGCGCTGGAAAATGCTGGTTGGGGGCTAAAGTCTAATAAAATAGATTCACATGGAAATTTTAACGTTTGCATTCCTCTACGAACTTTACTCGGATTTGCTGAAGATCATAATAAAATTATTATAAATATTAAACAAGAACTTATTTTAATACGTGCTCGTAATGATTTAAATGTTTACACGTCTTCTGCTGAATTAAAATTATCTTTAAATAAAATAAAATGGTGTGTTCCACATATTTTTGTTGATGATAAGCAACGATTAAAATTGTTAAAAGTTTTGGAAAATAATATTAATTTACCAATTGCATTTAGAAGTTGGGATTTATATGAATACCCATCTATACCTCAGTCAAGAAAAATTGTGTGGCCTATTAAAACTTCAAATGCTCTTGAAAAACCGCGTTTTCTAATATTTGGATTACAAACTGATAAAAAAAATAAATATGAAAAAGATGCAAGTCACTTTGATCATTGTAAATTAACAAATTTTAAATTGTACTTAAATTCGGTTTGTTATCCGTATGAGAACTTAAATTTGGATTTTACAATTAATCAATATGCACTAGCATATCATATGTTTTGTCAATTACAAAATTCTTTTTATGGACGAGAAACTACTCCGTTTTTGAATTTAGAAGAATTTAAAAACATTGCTCCGTTAATTGTAATTGACTGTAGTAACCAAAATGAGTCAATAAAATCTGCGTCGGTTGACGTCAGAGTTGAATTTGAATCCAGTGAAAATTTCCCCGCTAACACGGCTGCTTACTCTCTTATTATACACGATCGTATTGTTGAATATAACCCACTATCAGGGAGCATAAAAGCAATAGTTTAAATTTTGACTCCGAGCAAGATGGAACTCATTGTTGATATACAAGGCTTTCAAGCAACTAACTATATTATAGTACCTAAAGAAATTGCTGTACTGTTAAGAGATGGTTCTAAATTACAACATTTTCTTGTAAAACCTCCGTTCGCATGGGCTGATTTACCCCAACAAAATAAAAAAACTGCAATTTGGTTGTACCGCAATCATCATGGACTACGATGGAGCGATGGACACATTGATTATGGAGACATGTGTGATATTTTACGAAAAATATTGCAAACAGCTAATAAAATATATGTGATAGGTGCAAATAAAAAAGAATTTTTGAAGTGGTATAATTTAAACAACTGTGAAATAATAAATTTAAAAGAATTTAATGAGTGTAAATCTTTAAAAAAGTGTTTATCTCTTCGCAGATGTTTTGAACATTGTGAACCATATGTATGTGCAATGAGCAATGTATACAAAATTAAAAATCTGTTAGACGATAATAATGAAACTATGTATGATGATTTATAAATAAAAAACAACTTTAAACATAATAAATGTTTTATTTTAATTTCAGATTCTACATCATTTATTTTTATATAAACAATTCTGACATTTTTTTCTCAATACATTTAATATCTCTATACAATTTTATTGCATTTTTCAACTCTTCTTTTTTACGATTAAATATTTTTCTTTTATACCTACAAATTTATTTAACATTATAAAATTCAACATCTTTCTGCACAATTTCAGGATAATAATACATTAGTTCAGTTATACCTAATTTACATAAGCTATTGTCTATGTTTAATAACTTATCAATATTACAACAAAAGTCTACAAAAATGTTATTATTATTACACTCTAGTGCTCTTTTAACAATAGTATTATAATAATTATAAAAGTCTAAATATTGTAACTTATTTATAGCGTTTTGTATTATATACTTTAAATTAATCAATTCTTTATACGATTCTGCACCCAAGCATAACTCATTAGTATTATTTCCACTTTTTAACGAAATTACTGGTTTATTATTAACAAAATAAAAATATATATTATAATTATTTAACATTTCATAATCAATATTATTCTCACCATTAAAGTAAGATAAAATTGCTATACTTTGTTGCATAAATTGCATCCATTCTAATAAAGTGAAATTAATACCCGAGTAAGAAAAATTATTTGTTAGTTTAACAGTTATTTGAAATTGATTTAGCGGGTCTATTCCTACACTAATCCATTTTGTTAAACTTTTATTTAATGGATACCTTAATTCGTTAAGTAGTTTATTTATTTTCCACGCTTTAGACGTCTGTTCTTCCACTTGATTGTTTGAAGATTTGGAAACAAGTTGGTTATTTGGTTTTAAAAATTCTGCTAACGTTTCATCCTCCAAACTGACATATATTGTTGAGTGGTCGCCTCTTCAGGCATCATTGGCTCAGCAGTTGACACTTGTTCATGCCTTATTCGTTTAGCTGATACTTCAACTGTATGAGGTTGAATTCGTTTTTTTGATGCATATGTTCCACTGGGATATTGTTTATTTTGGCGAACCATCTTTAAACAGTAATTAAAAATAATTAAAAATAATTTAAAAAATAAAAATGTTAACTTACATTTTAATCGGATACAAACACGTTCAACACTAACAAACAAGTGAGTGCAATCGTTTATGATGTTTTCTTTTATATTTTTTATCTCTACTCCCACCAAATTAATATACAATCTCAATTCGTTTTTGATGCCTCGAGTCACAGGAAATGTACATGCTTTAAAAAATATGTGAATTTTAATCACTAAAATTGTTGTCAAAATTAATATTGCGAAATATTTTATCTAGCGACGCTGAATTGTAGATACATCCTGCAGAAATTATCATAAGTATGTGAATGTTAATCACTAAAATTGTTGTCAAAATTAATATTGCGAAATATTTTATCTAGCGACGCTGAATTGTAGATACATCCTGCAGAAATTATCATAAACGTATACTTATCGCACACGAAATAAAATCCATATTTTTTAATGTGACATATTATTTTATTATACATATATGTATACATAGGTAATTAAAATATAGTTCAATTTTACATGATTTTTAATTAGTTTCATATACTACTACATAATTTCGGGTGAAATACATAAACATTGTTAAGGCCCTGGTAATATATACAACTAGTTTTATAACAAGTTATTGTGCCAGGAAGTAGAGTAGTTGGAGGCATAAATGTCCAAGTAAACTTTCCTTCGCAACCAGGGCACTTCCTAGGCAGTCCTTTACACCCAGGTTTTGAACAATAAGTACACATTATTGGTTTGGTTTGCGGCATTGTGTTAAGCTAGAAAACAAAAATTATTTCTAAGTATAAAAATATATAAGTAAATAATATTAATTACCTGATTATTCCTCTTGTTGCGAGCAAATAATAAAATTAAAAGTTGTTTCCACAGCTGTATTCGTATTTACAGTAAAATTCGCATCTACAAATGATTGAGACGATTTGCCATATGTTGCAAAATGAGCTTTGGTTTTATTTAGTTTTTTTGATGGCTTATCAGTTTCATCAATCTCATTGCAGTCGTTGCTGTCGTCGTTATCACTATACATACTACTAGATCCGTCTATTTCAGTACGAGAAATATTTTTTGATCTGATTTGTTTATACGTTGTAATAAATAATTTTGTAATGCTATTATTATTTATTAGATTTATTTCTTTTGCTACTGAGCAATTTGGATTCACAATACAAAAGTCGCCTCCATGATTACCCCATGAACGTAAATCATTTTCGCCAGGATAAAGTAAAATTTGAATTTCACTCTCACTATTATTAGTTATAGGTAATTTATTTAACTTTATTATATTTGATTCTGTTGTTATTAAATGTAAATGAAATTTAATGTGATTTGTATATTTTTCGAACACATTTTTTGGTATAAACCACGTTACATTGTTACCATTAATTTCAACTTTTAATTTATTGTGTATATTAATATGATATTGTGATATTACGGGATCAAATAATCTAAGTTGACCAAAAATATTATTACCCAAATAAACACAATTTCTTGCGTACTCCATTGTTTTATATTATTATTGTTAGAAAGGAGAATTATTGTTGTTTATTCCAGTTTAACACTCAACTATATACTAAGTGTAAAGAATACATTGTGTACGTATTTATATAAGATTTGTTGATTAAACGGGTTTAGAATGTTGGTGCATCATTTCGTCCACCAATTATTAAGAAAACATCTTAATATAATAACACCTGTTGAGATATTTATTAACAATACAAGCTATGTCATTTGTTGTTTTTGTTTCAAATATGTTTTACAATTTTTACTTATAAAATACGGCATTTCTGATGTACAACATGTGATAGGACATGTGAATGAGTGAGATTAGCCATATACATTGTTCTAGAAAAAATTATGCTCTGGTTTTTTATTTTTTACACTTTTTCCTTATAAAATACGGCGGTCATGTGATATCTCCGAGTGTTACTAAAGATAGGTAATACAATAAAAATTATACTTTGGGTTTTTTTCCAAATATTTTTTACATGTAATACGTCATTTCCGACACATCTTCAAGACGTTTGCGATTAAAACGCCCTTATTCTTAATTTTTCTTAATCATCATAATCTGTCTACTACCTGGTATTACCTTTATTACCTGTTATTAATATTACCTGTTGTCACCTTTACTATATATTACCTATTATCACCTGTTATTAATATTACCTGTTATCACCTGTACTACGTATTACCTTACTATTTTACTACGTATTACCTGTTATCGGCTACGTATCACCTGTACTACGTATTACCTTACTACGATATAGTATTAGACAAAGACAACCACAAATTTATGAATGAACTATCGCGTTCTCTCTCGCACTCATTGCTCTTATGGAGAATCCACCGGGTGGATGTGCCAGAACTCTCTATCTTTCCCTACTCGTGTGTAATGGCTTATGTTTGCAAAATCAAGATAAAATAGCTGTTTTCAGCTTGCAAAAACATACAAAATGCTGTTTTCAAGTATTTAAACAGTCATATTCATGTTTCTGTCGTGTATAATAGCTAATGTTGGTGAAAGCAAGATAAAAATGCTGTTTTAAGCATGCAAAAGCATACAAATCACAGTTTTCAAGTATTTAAACTGTCATATTCATGTATATGTCGTGTGTAATGGCTTATGTTTGCAAAGTCAAGATAAAATAGCTGTTTTCAGCTTGCAAAAACATACAAAATGCTGTATTCAAGTATTTAAACTGTCATATTCATGTTCCTGTCGTGTATAATAGCTAATGTTTGTGAAAGCAAGAGAATAATGCTATTTTAAGCATGCAAAAGCATACAAAACACCGTTTTCAAGTATTTAAACTGTCATATTCATGTATATGTCGTGTGTAATGGCTTATGTTTGCAAAATCAAGATAAAATAGCTGTTTTCAGCTTGCAAAAACTTACAAAATGCTGTTTTTAAGTATTTAAACTGTCATATTCATGTATATGTCGTGTGTAATGGCTTATGTTCGCAAAATGAAGATAAAATAGCTGTTTTCAGCTTGCAAAAACATACAAAATGCTGTTTTCAAGTATTTAAACTGTCATATTCAAGTATATGTCGTGTGTAATGGCTAATGTTGGTGAAAGCAAAATTAAAATGCTGTTTTAAGCATGCAAAAGCATACAAAACACCGTTTTCATGTATTTAAACTATCATATTCATGTATAAGTCGTGTGTAATGGCTTATGTTTGCAAAATCAAGATAAAATAGTTGTTTTCAGCTTGCAAAAACATACAAAATGCTGTTTTTAAGTATTTAAACTGTCATATTCATGTATATGTCGTGTGTAATGGCTTATGTTTGCAGAATGAAAATAAAATAGCTGTTTTCAGCTTACAAAAACATACAAAATGCTGTTTTCAAGTATTTAAACTGTCATATTCAAGTATATGTCGTGTGTAATGGCTAATGTTGGTGAAAGCAAAATTAAAATGCTGTTTTAAGCATGCAAAAGTATACAAAACACCGTTTTCATGTATTTAAACTGTCATATTCATGTATATGTCGTGTGTAATGGCTTATGTTTGTAAAATCAAGATAAAATAGTTGTTTTCAGCTTGCAAAAACATACAAAATGCTGTTTTTAAGTATTTAAACTGTCATATTCATGTATATGTCGTGTGTAATGGCTTATGTTTGCAAAATGAAGATAAAATAGCTGTTTTCAGCTTGCAAAAACATACAAAATGCTGTTTTCAAGTATTTAAACTGTCTTTCAAGTATATGTCGTGTGTAATGGCTAATGTTGGTGAAAGCAACATAAAAATGCTGTTTTTAGCATGCAAAAGCTTACAAAACACCGTTTTCAAGTACTTAAACTGTCATATTCATGTATATGCCGTGTTTAATGGCTTATGTTTGCAAAATCAAGATAAAATAGCTGTTTTCAGCTTGCAAAAACTTACAAAATGCTGTTTTCAAGTATTTAAACTGTCATATTCATGTTTCTGTCGTGTATAATAGCTATTGTTATTGAAAGCAAGATAAAAATGCTGTTTTTAGCATGCAAGAGCATACAAAACACCGTTTTCAAGTATTTAAACTGTCATATTCATGTATATGTCGTGTGTAATGGCTTATGTTTGCAAAATCAAGATAAAATAGCTGTTTTCAGCTTGCAAAACATACAAAATGCTGTTTTCAAGTATTTTAACTGTCATATTCATGTTTCTGTCGTGTATAATAGCTAATGTTGGTGAAAGCAAGATAAAAGTGCTGTTTTAAGCTTGCAAAAGCATACAAAACACCGTTTTTAAGTATTTAAACTGTCATATTCATGTATATGTTGTGTGTAATGGCTTATGTTTGCAAAATCAAGATAAAATATCTGTTTTCAGCTTGCAAAAACTTACAAAATGCTGTTTTCAAGTATTTAAACTGTCATATTCATGTTTCTGTCGTGTATAATAGCTATTGTTATTGAAAGCAAGATAAAAATGCTGTTTTTAGCATGCAAGAGCATACAAAACACCGTTTTCAAGTATTTAAACTGTCATATTCATGTATATGTCGTGTGTAATGGCTTATGTTTGCAAAATCAAGATAAAATAGCTGTTTTCAGCTTGCAAAACATACAAAATGCTGTTTTCAAGTATTTAAACTGCCATATTCATGTATTTAAACTGTCATATTCATGTATGTGTCGTGTGTAATGGCTTATGTTTGCAAAATCAAGATAAAATAGCTGTTTTCAGCTTGCAAAAACATACAAAATGCAGTTTTCAAGTATTTAAACTGCCATATTCATGTTTCTGTCGTGTATAATAGCTAATGTTGGTGAAAGCAAGATAAAAATGCTGTTTTAAGCATGCAAAAGCATACAAAATACCGTTTTCAAGTATTTAAACAGTCATATTCATGTATATGTCGTGTGTAATGGCTTATGTTTGCAAAATCAAGATAAAATAGCTGTTTTCAGCTTGCAAAAACATACAAAATGCTGTTTTCAAGTATTTAAACAGTCATATTCATGTTTCTGTCGTGTATAATAGCTAATGTTGGTGAAAGCAAGATAAAAATGCTGTTTTAAGCATGCAAAAGCATACAAATCACAGTTTTCAAGTATTTAAACTGTCATATTCATGTATATGTCGTGTGTAATGGCTTATGTTTGCAAAGTCAAGATAAAATAGCTGTTTTCAGCTTGCAAAAACATACAAAATGCTGTATTCAAGTATTTAAACTGTCATATTCATGTTCCTGTCGTGTATAATAGCTAATGTTTGTGAAAACAAGAGAATAATGCTATTTTAAGCATGCAAAAGCATACAAAACACCGTTTTCAAGTATTTAAACTGTCATATTCATGTATATGTCGTGTGTAATGGCTTATGTTTGCAAAATCAAGATAAAATAGCTGTTTTCAGCTTGCAAAAACTTACAAAATGCTGTTTTTAAGTATTTAAACTGTCATATTCATGTATATGTCGTGTGTAATGGCTTATGTTCGCAAAATGAAGATAAAATAGCTGTTTTCAGCTTGCAAAAACATACAAAATGCTGTTTTCAAGTATTTAAACTGTCATATTCAAGTATATGTCGTGTGTAATGGCTAATGTTGGTGAAAGCAAAATTAAAATGCTGTTTTAAGCATGCAAAAGCATACAAAACACCGTTTTCATGTATTTAAACTATCATATTCATGTATAAGTCGTGTGTAATGGCTTATGTTTGCAAAATCAAGATAAAATAGTTGTTTTCAGCTTGCAAAAACATACAAAATGCTGTTTTTAAGTATTTAAACTGTCATATTCATGTATATGTCGTGTGTAATGGCTTATGTTTGCAGAATGAAAATAAAATAGCTGTTTTCAGCTTACAAAAACATACAAAATGCTGTTTTCAAGTATTTAAACTGTCATATTCAAGTATATGTCGTGTGTAATGGCTAATGTTGGTGAAAGCAAAATTAAAATGCTGTTTTAAGCATGCAAAAGCATACAAAACACCGTTTTCATGTATTTAAACTGTCATATTCATGTATATGTCGTGTGTAATGGCTTATGTTTGTAAAATCAAGATAAAATAGTTGTTTTCAGCTTGCAAAAACATACAAAATGCTGTTTTTAAGTATTTAAACTGTCATATTCATGTATATGTCGTGTGTAATGGCTTATGTTTGCAAAATGAAGATAAAATAGCTGTTTTCAGCTTGCAAAAACATACAAAATGCTGTTTTCAAGTATTTAAACTGTCTTTCAAGTATATGTCGTGTGTAATGGCTAATGTTGGTGAAAGCAACATAAAAATGCTGTTTTAAGCATGCAAAAGCTTACAAAACACCGTTTTCAAGTACTTAAACTGTCATATTCATGTATATGCCGTGTTTAATGGCTTATGTTTGCAAAATCAAGATAAAATAGCTGTTTTCAGCTTGCAAAAACATACAAAATGCTGTTTTCAAGTATTTTAACTGTCATATTAATGTTTCTGTCGTGTATAATAGCTAATGTTGGTGAAAGCAAAATAAAAATGCTGTTTTAAGCATGCAGAAGCATACAAAACACCGTTTTCATGTATTTAAACTGTCATATTCATGTATATGTCGTGTTTAATGGCTAATGTTTGTGAAATCAAGATAAAATTGCTGTTTTCAGCTTGCAAAAACATACAAAATGCTGTTTTCAAGTATTTTAACTGTCATATTCATGTTTCTGTCGTGTATAATAGCTAATGTTGGTGAAAGCAAGATAAAAATGCAGTTTTAAGCTTGCAAAACATACAAAACACCGTTTTTAAGTATTTAAACTGTCATATTCATGTATATGTCATGTGTAATGGCTTAAGTTTGCAAAATCAAGATAAAATAGCTGTTTTCAGCTTGCAAAAACATACAAAATGCTGTTTTCAAGTATTTAAACTGTCATATTCATGTTTCTGTCGTGTATAAGAGGTACTGTTGGTGAAAGCAAGATAAAAATGCTGTTTTAAGCATGCAAAAGCATACAAAACACCGTTTTCAAGTATTTAAACTGTCATATTCATGTATATGTCGTGTGTAATGGCTTAAGTTTGCAAAATCAAGATAAAATAGCTGTTTTCAGCTTGCAAAAACATACAAAATGCTGTTTTTAAGTATTTAAACTGTCATATTCATGTATATGTTGTGTGTAATGGCTTATGTTTGCAAAATCAAGATAAAATAGCTGTTTTCAGCTTGCAAAACTTACAAAATGCTGTTTTCAAGTATTTTAACTGTCATATTCATGTTTCTGTCGTGTATAATAGCTATTGTTATTGAAAGCAAGATAAAAATGCTGTTTTTAGCATGCAAAAGCATACAAAACACCGTTTTCAAGTATTTAAACTGTCATATTCATGTATATGTCGTGTGTAATGGCTTATGTTTGCAAAATCAAGATAAAATAGCTGTTTTCAGCTTGCAAAAACAGACAAAATGCTGTTTTCAAGTATTTTAACTGTCGTATTCATGTTTCTCTCGTGTATAATAGCTAATGTTGGTGAAAGCAAGATAAAAATGCTGTTTTAAGCATGCAAAAGCATACAAAACACCGTTTTCAAGTACTTAAATTGTCATATTAATGTATATGTCGTGTGTAATGGCTTATGTTTGCAAAATCAAGATAAAATAGCTGTTTTCAGCTTGCAAAAACCTACAAAATGCTGTTTTCAAGTATTTAAACTGTCATATTCATGTTTCTGTCGTGTATAATAGCTAATGTTGGTGAAAGCAAGATAAAAATGCTGTTTTAAGCATGCAAAAGCATACAAAACACCGTTTTCAAGTATTTGAACTGTCATATTCATGTATATGTCGTGTGTAATGGCTTATGTTTGCAAAACCAAGATAAATTAGCTGTTTTCAGCTTGCAAAAACATACAAAATGCTGTTTTTAAGTATTTAAACTGTCATATTCATGTATACGTCGTGTGTAATGGCTTATGTTTGCAAAATCAAGATAAAATAGCTGTTTTCAGCTTGCAAAAACATACAAAATGCAGTTTTCAAGTATTTAAACTGCCATATTCATGTTTCTGTCGTGTATAATAGCTAATGTTGGTGAAAGCAAGATAAAAATGCTGTTTTAAGCATGCAAAAGCATACAAAATACCGTTTTCAAGTATTTAAACAGTCATATTCATGTATATGTCGTGTGTAATGGCTTATGTTTGCAAAATCAAGATAAAATAGCTGTTTTCAGCTTGCAAAAACATACAAAATGCTGTTTTCAAGTATTTAAACAGTCATATTCATGTTTCTGTCGTGTATAATAGCTAATGTTGGTGAAAGCAAGATAAAAATGCTGTTTTAAGCATGCAAAAGCATACAAATCACAGTTTTCAAGTATTTAAACTGTCATATTCATGTATATGTCGTGTGTAATGGCTTATGTTTGCAAAGTCAAGATAAAATAGCTGTTTTCAGCTTGCAAAAACATACAAAATGCTGTATTCAAGTATTTAAACTGTCATATTCATGTTCCTGTCGTGTATAATAGCTAATGTTTGTGAAAGCAAGAGAATAATGCTATTTTAAGCATGCAAAAGCATACAAAACACCGTTTTCAAGTATTTAAACTGTCATATTCATGTATATGTCGTGTGTAATGGCTTATGTTTGCAAAATCAAGATAAAATAGCTGTTTTCAGCTTGCAAAAACTTACAAAATGCTGTTTTTAAGTATTTAAACTGTCATATTCATGTATATGTCGTGTGTAATGGCTTATGTTCGCAAAATGAAGATAAAATAGCTGTTTTCAGCTTGCAAAAACATACAAAATGCTGTTTTCAAGTATTTAAACTGTCATATTCAAGTATATGTCGTGTGTAATGGCTAATGTTGGTGAAAGCAAAATTAAAATGCTGTTTTAAGCATGCAAAAGCATACAAAACACCGTTTTCATGTATTTAAACTATCATATTCATGTATAAGTCGTGTGTAATGGCTTATGTTTGCAAAATCAAGATAAAATAGTTGTTTTCAGCTTGCAAAAACATACAAAATGCTGTTTTTAAGTATTTAAACTGTCATATTCATGTATATGTCGTGTGTAATGGCTTATGTTTGCAGAATGAAAATAAAATAGCTGTTTTCAGCTTACAAAAACATACAAAATGCTGTTTTCAAGTATTTAAACTGTCATATTCAAGTATATGTCGTGTGTAATGGCTAATGTTGGTGAAAGCAAAATTAAAATGCTGTTTTAAGCATGCAAAAGCATACAAAACACCGTTTTCATGTATTTAAACTGTCATATTCATGTATATGTCGTGTGTAATGGCTTATGTTTGTAAAATCAAGATAAAATAGTTGTTTTCAGCTTGCAAAAACATACAAAATGCTGTTTTTAAGTATTTAAACTGTCATATTCATGTATATGTCGTGTGTAATGGCTTATGTTTGCAAAATGAAGATAAAATAGCTGTTTTCAGCTTGCAAAAACATACAAAATGCTGTTTTCAAGTATTTAAACTGTCTTTCAAGTATATGTCGTGTGTAATGGCTAATGTTGGTGAAAGCAACATAAAAATGCTGTTTTAAGCATGCAAAAGCTTACAAAACACCGTTTTCAAGTACTTAAACTGTCATATTCATGTATATGCCGTGTTTAATGGCTTATGTTTGCAAAATCAAGATAAAATAGCTGTTTTCAGCTTGCAAAAACATACAAAATGCTGTTTTCAAGTATTTTAACTGTCATATTAATGTTTCTGTCGTGTATAATAGCTAATGTTGGTGAAAGCAAAATAAAAATGCTGTTTTAAGCATGCAGAAGCATACAAAACACCGTTTTCATGTATTTAAACTGTCATATTCATGTATATGTCGTGTTTAATGGCTAATGTTTGTGAAATCAAGATAAAATTGCTGTTTTCAGCTTGCAAAAACATACAAAATGCTGTTTTCAAGTATTTTAACTGTCATATTCATGTTTCTGTCGTGTATAATAGCTAATGTTGGTGAAAGCAAGATAAAAATGCAGTTTTAAGCTTGCAAAACATACAAAACACCGTTTTTAAGTATTTAAACTGTCATATTCATGTATATGTCATGTGTAATGGCTTAAGTTTGCAAAATCAAGATAAAATAGCTGTTTTCAGCTTGCAAAAACATACAAAATGCTGTTTTCAAGTATTTAAACTGTCATATTCATGTTTCTGTCGTGTATAAGAGGTACTGTTGGTGAAAGCAAGATAAAAATGCTGTTTTAAGCATGCAAAAGCATACAAAACACCGTTTTCAAGTATTTAAACTGTCATATTCATGTATATGTCGTGTGTAATGGCTTAAGTTTGCAAAATCAAGATAAAATAGCTGTTTTCAGCTTGCAAAAACATACAAAATGCTGTTTTTAAGTATTTAAACTGTCATATTCATGTATATGTTGTGTGTAATGGCTTATGTTTGCAAAATCAAGATAAAATAGCTGTTTTCAGCTTGCAAAACTTACAAAATGCTGTTTTCAAGTATTTTAACTGTCATATTCATGTTTCTGTCGTGTATAATAGCTATTGTTATTGAAAGCAAGATAAAAATGCTGTTTTTAGCATGCAAAAGCATACAAAACACCGTTTTCAAGTATTTAAACTGTCATATTCATGTATATGTCGTGTGTAATGGCTTATGTTTGCAAAATCAAGATAAAATAGCTGTTTTCAGCTTGCAAAAACAGACAAAATGCTGTTTTCAAGTATTTTAACTGTCGTATTCATGTTTCTCTCGTGTATAATAGCTAATGTTGGTGAAAGCAAGATAAAAATGCTGTTTTAAGCATGCAAAAGCATACAAAACACCGTTTTCAAGTACTTAAATTGTCATATTAATGTATATGTCGTGTGTAATGGCTTATGTTTGCAAAATCAAGATAAAATAGCTGTTTTCAGCTTGCAAAAACCTACAAAATGCTGTTTTCAAGTATTTAAACTGTCATATTCATGTTTCTGTCGTGTATAATAGCTAATGTTGGTGAAAGCAAGATAAAAATGCTGTTTTAAGCATGCAAAAGCATACAAAACACCGTTTTCAAGTATTTGAACTGTCATATTCATGTATATGTCGTGTGTAATGGCTTATGTTTGCAAAACCAAGATAAATTAGCTGTTTTCAGCTTGCAAAAACATACAAAATGCTGTTTTTAAGTATTTAAACTGTCATATTCATGTATACGTCGTGTGTAATGGCTTATGTTTGCAAAATCAAGATAAAATAGCTGTTTTCAGCTTGCAAAAACATACAAAATGCTGTTTTCAATTATTTAAACTGTCATATTCATGTTTCTGTCGTGTATAATAGCTAATGGTGTGAAAGCTAGATAAAAATGCTGTTTTAAGCATGCAAAAGCATACAAATCACCGTTTTCAAGTATTTAAACTGTCATATTCATGTATATGTCGTGTGTTATGGCTTATGTTTGCAAAGTCAAGATAAAATAGCTGTTTTCAGCTTGCAAAAACAAACAAAATGCTGTTTTCAAGTATTTAAACTGTCATATTAATGTTTTTGTCGTGTATAATAGCTAATGTTGGTGAAAGCAAGATAAAAATGCTGTTTTAAGCATGCAAAAGCATACAAAACACCGTTTTCAAGTATTTAAACTGTCATATACATGTATATGTCGTGTGTAATGGCTTATGTTTGCAAAACAAGATAAAATAGCTGTTTTCAGCTTGCAAAAACTTACAAAATGCTGTTTTTAAATATTTAAACTGTCATATTCATGAATATGTCGTGTGTAATGGCTTATGTTTGCAAAATGAAGATAAAATAGCTGTTTTCAGCTTGCAAAAACATACAAAATGCTGTTTTCAAGTATTTTAACTGTCATATTCATGTTTCTGTCGTGTATAATAGCTAATGTTGGTGAAAGCAAGATAAAAGTGCTGTTTTAAGCTTGCAAAAGCATACACAACACCGTTTTTAAGTATTTAAACTGTCATATTCATGTATATGTTGTGTGTAATGGCTTATGTTTGCAAAATCAAGATAAAATATCTGTTTTCAGCTTGCAAAAACTTACAAAATGCTGTTTTCAAGTATTTAAACTGTCATATTCATGTTTCTGTCGTGTATAATAGCTATTGTTATTGAAAGCAAGATAAAAATGCTGTTTTTAGCATGCAAGAGCATACAAAACACCGTTTTCAAGTATTTAAACTGTCATATTCATGTATATGTCGTGTGTAATGGCTTATGTTTGCAAAATCAAGATAAAATAGCTGTTTTCAGCTTGCAAAACATACAAAATGCTGTTTTCAAGTATTTAAACTGCCATATTCATGTATTTAAACTGTCATATTCATGTATGTGTCGTGTGTAATGGCTTATGTTTGCAAAATCAAGATAAAATAGCTGTTTTCAGCTTGCAAAAACATACAAAATGCAGTTTTCAAGTATTTAAACTGCCATATTCATGTTTCTGTCGTGTATAATAGCTAATGTTGGTGAAAGCAAGATAAAAATGCTGTTTTAAGCATGCAAAAGCATACAAAATACCGTTTTCAAGTATTTAAACAGTCATATTCATGTATATGTCGTGTGTAATGGCTTATGTTTGCAAAATCAAGATAAAATAGCTGTTTTCAGCTTGCAAAAACATACAAAATGCTGTTTTCAAGTATTTAAACAGTCATATTCATGTTTCTGTCGTGTATAATAGCTAATGTTGGTGAAAGCAAGATAAAAATGCTGTTTTAAGCATGCAAAAGCATACAAATCACAGTTTTCAAGTATTTAAACTGTCATATTCATATATATGTCGTGTGTAAAGGCTTATGTTTGCAAAATCAAGATAAAATAGCTGTTTTCAGCTTGAAAAAACATACAAAATGCTGTATTCAAGTATTTAAACTGTCATATTCATGTTCCTGTCGTGTATAATAGCTAATGTTTGTGAAAGCAAGAGAATAATGCTATTTTAAGCATGCAAAAGCATACAAAACACCGTTTTCAAGTATTTAAACTGTCATATTCATGTATATGTCGTGTGTAATGGCTTATGTTTGCAAAATCAAGATAAAATAGCTGTTTTCAGCTTGCAAAAACTTACAAAATGCTGTTTTTAAGTATTTAAACTGTCATATTCATGTATATGTCGTGTGTAATGGCTTATGTTCGCAAAATGAAGATAAAATAGCTGTTTTCAGCTTGCAAAAACATACAAAATGCTGTTTTCAAGTATTTAAACTGTCATATTCAAGTATATGTCGTGTGTAATGGCTAATGTTGGTGAAAGCAAAATTAAAATGCTGTTTTAAGCATGCAAAAGCATACAAAACACCGTTTTCATGTATTTAAACTGTCATATTCATGTATGTTACATGGTGAGAACCCCTGACCTCAGCTGCTTCTCAGGAGCGTCAGCTATCTCCTGACGCATCATATTATATTTTACTTAGAGCTGGAATTGTATTTTATAATTTAGTCTGATGTTAGTCTTGGAACAATAAAGTACATATTGTAATCCATTATTATTTGTAAAGGAAATAAAAATCTTTTTAAAAAGTGTAACAGAAGAAGCAATAAAATAATTGGCGCAGTCGCATAGGATTCTGGAAGAAGATTCACCAAGAAAAATTCTTCAGTTTCTACTGTTAATCCAGAGAGAAGAACCACAGCCCGAAGAAATTCATCGTGAATCCATCGAGGTTGATATGAAGACTTCTTCTGTATTACTCATGTAAGTTGCTTTCCTTTCAAACAATCCATTTTATGTCAGACTCCTCGCGTTCATCTATCTCCATAGAGGAAAATAGTGAAAACGAGTTAGAATTAGAATATAAAAATAAAATCTTAGATATTGACTTAAGTTCTTTATTTTCAACTTTACAATTAAAAGAGGGAGTTGCATTGCAAAACAATAGTTGTTCAGACATGGCGACAATCCCCAAATTTGATTCTAAACTGCTTGATATAGTACCAAAATTCGATGGTAACCCATTAGAATTATCAGCATTCTTAGACATTTCTAATACACTCATTAATAATTATTGGGATTCAAACCCACAGAACATACAATGTGTTCAAAATATTACAGTAATTTATGCATTTATGCTAAATTAATCGGTCCAGCACGTGAAGTTTATTCTACTTGCACAACTAAAGACTGGAAAACAGTAAAAGACGCATTAACTGTACATTTTGGCGATCAAAGAGACGAAAACGGTTTATTGTTTGACCTTGATCAATTACGTCAGAAAGATAATGAAGAACCATTACAATTTTACACTAGAGTCATGTCGAATTTAAGTGCTCTACATAATTATGTTGACATCCACGAAGATGCGAATGTCATTACTGTTGTTAAAAAGAATTTTTATAACACACACGCTTTAAAAATATTTCTAGCTGGTTTAAAAGAACCTTTAGGATCAACGATCCGAGCCATGAAACCTAATACTCTAGCAGAGGCGAGACAGTTTATCATCTCGGAAGATAACATCCGTCATTTGCAAAGATCACATTTCAACAGAAACAAAATTCAAAATTTAAAGCCAAATTCAAATTTACCGATTCGTAAACAATATTCTTTACCTCCACCACCACCAAGATTTAATAATTATTATCAACCATTCCCGAGTAACCCTATCAACTTGCAACCCAGATTTAATCAAACACCACAAAGATTTCCCACTAACCAACAAGTATTTGGAAATAAACCCAAATCCAACACTGTTAATGCATGGAAACCCCAATTCTCCACAAATCGACCTATACAACAAAGACCCACTCCTATGAGCGGAATATCACATGGTACCTTCCCAAAACCTAATACAATGATAAGTAGACCACCATACCAACAAAGACAACAAAACTATGTAGTAGAAGAATTATTTAATGTCGAACAACCGACACAGTACTATGAGGAAAATGACGAACCTTACGAGACAGATTATACCGACTATGACACACAAAATCAAATCTTTTACGCAAACGAAATCTCTGATAATAATCACGAAGAGTCACCTTGCGAAAATAACCAAAATTTTCACGAAATGAGCCTAACAACGAACCAAACATAGAGCTTCACTCGATTTATGATAAAAAAGATTTACCTTACGTTCAAATTTCAAATCCCCCGTTAAAATTATTAATCGATACCGGCGCAACAAAGTCATTCTTAAACCCAGATATTGCTGAAAAATATTATAAAAATTATATTAAGAAAGAAAATTTTACCATCTCTTCAATATTCCAAACAACTAAACGAGATTCTTGTATTGAAATCCCAGCATTCCCCGAATTTAATGACGACAAAAAAATAAAATTCTATCTTTTTAAATTTCATCATTTCTTTGACGGTTTAATAGGTTATGACACCCTTAAAAACTTAAATGTACAACTTAATATAAAACAATCTATTTTGAAAACACCGAATACTGAAATAAAATTATCTCATTACGAGGCAAAGAAAAAATTATTATTTTTTGCACGTATAGAACCACACACTTTAGAAACTTTAAAAATTCCCGTAAAAGTAAATAACGGTGATATATTAATACCATCAACTAAAATATTTAATTGTTTAATAAGAGAATGTATAACAAATTGTCAAGACGGATACGCACCCGTTGATATTTACAATATTACTAACGAACCCCAAGAAATAAAACTGTACGAACCAATAAATGTAAACACATTTAATGAGACAGATTTTGAATTATTTTACGCTACAACCTTTAATGAATCATATGAAAAATTAAATAAATCTGATATAGTAAATTTAATTCGTACCGAACACACTAACTTAGAAGAAAAATACCAAATTGAAAAATTAGTTAAATCCTATTCAGATATTTTTCATCGTGAAGGCACACCGTAAACTTTCACAAATAAAATAAAACATAAAATAACAACTAAAGATGAAATACCTGTTCATACAAAATCTTATAGATACCCTTTTATTCATAAGCCCGAAGTTGAAAGACAAATAAATAATATGTTACAACAAGGAATTATTAGACCCAGCGACTCACCCTGGTCATCCCCTATTTGGATCGTTCCAAAGAAGGCCGATGCCTCCGGAAAACAAAAATGGCGAATTGTAGTCGATTATCGAAAGATAAACGAAAAAACTACAGATGATCGTTACCCAATACCAAATATCACAGACATCTTAGATAGATTAGGACGTTCACAATATTTTTCCACCTTTGATTTGGCGAGTGGATTTCACCAAATTGAAATGCACCCAAATGATATTCAGAAAACCGCATTTAATGTTGAAAACGGACACTACGAGTATTTGAGAATGCCATTCGGACTCAAAAATGCACCATCCACATTTCAGAGAATAATGGATAATGTTTTAAAAGAATTTATTAATAAAACCTGTTTTGTATTCATGGATGATATCATTGTTTTCTCAGCTTCTCTTCAAGAACACATGGTTAATTTAAAACAAATTTTTCAAAAATTACGTGAAAGTAACCTTAAAATCCAACTCGATAAGTCAGAATTCTTAAAAAAGGAAGTTACATTCCTTGGTCATATAATCACACCCGACGGTATTAAACCAAACCCAGAAAAAATCAGAGCTATACAAAATTATCCCCTACCAAAAACATCAAAAGAAATAAAAGCATTTTTAGGACTGTTAGGATATTACAGAAAATTTATAAAAAATTTTGCTAAATTAACAAAGCCAATGACTTCATGTTTAAAGAAAAATGCAACCATAGATATTCAAAATACTGAGTACATAAATTGTTTTAATATTTGTAAAAATTTATTATCGAACGAACCAATCTTACAATTTCCAGATTTTGAAAAACCTTTCATTTTGACAACAGACGCGAGTAATGTTGCAATAGGCGCAGTACTATCACAAGGAAAAGTCGGATCAGATTTACCGATAGCTTATGCAAGTCGCACACTCAATGACTCCGAAACTAAGTACTCAACTATAGAGAAAGAGCTTTTAGCGATAGTTTGGGCGATCAAACATTTCAGACCCTATTTATTTGGACGTAAATTTCTTATTTACACAGACCATCGTCCATTACAATGGCTGTTCTCACTTAAAGAACCCAATTCTAAACTTGTTAGATGGCGCTTGAAGCTAGAAGAGTATGATTATCAAATAATTTATAAAAAAGGATCTTTAAATAAAAACGCAGACGCACTATCACGAATCCAAATTAATGTTAACGAAACAATTGAAGATTCAGGAGGAATATTTGATTTTATGAAAGAATTTAATAAAAGTTTTGCTGAAAATATTAAAGAAGATAAAAACAAAAAATTTGATAATAATTCATTAGCTGTTGAACATGATAACGAAATTATAGAAATCCCTGATGATGACGACACAGTGCACACAAACGTAGAAAATCCAATCGTAGGTATTCCAATTGTTGAAAAGCCAGTTAACTACGGAAAAAATCAAATTATTATTTCAGAAGTACATTACGATCCAAAGAAACCAAAAATTGTAAAACTATTTCAGAACACACAACGTATAATTATTCAAATCTCAAAAAATAATTATGTTAGAGATATAGTAAATTTTGTAAAAGAATATATTGTCCCGAAAGTGAAGTATCAATTATATTTTGAAGACCCAATATATGAAAAATTTTGTTCAGTAATTCAAAAATATTTTAAAAACTCCGAAATAAACCTTGTTAGGTATACTCAAAAACTTTTAGACATAGAAAATCAAGATGATATTAAACAAACAATACAAAATTATCATGAAAGTAAAACAAACCACCGAGGTCTCGATGAGACTGAAAATCAAATAAAAACACGATATTATTGGCCAAATTTAAGAAAATCTATTCAAACTTACATAAATGAATGTGAAATATGTTTGAAAACAAAATATGATAGAGTACCAATAAAACCAAAATTTAATATTACCCCCACTCCAACGAAACCATTTCAAATATTGCACGTAGACACAATTTCTTTAGAAAAACAAAAATTTCTTACTATTATTGATTCATTCTCAAGATACGCACAGGCTTATAAATTAAACTCAGGCCAAGGTATTGAAGTTGTAAATAATCTTGTAAAATATTTTACACATCATGGCATCCCAGACCAAGTCATTTCAGACAACGGTCTAGAATTTAAAAATTCATTAATTAGAGAACTGTTAGAAGTACACAAAATTAAATTACATTTCGTCAGTTCCCAACACCCAGAATCAAATGGCATGATTGAACGATTCCATTCAACCCTTATCGAACACATCCGATTATTAAATAATCAGGAAGAATATTCTAAAGAACCTATTGAAATAAAAATTAACTATGCACTTTTAGCATATAATAATTCCATTCATTCAGTCACAAAATTAAAACCATGCGAAATAATATCAGGACATTTAGACTCTCATTCATTATTAGATATTGAGTTAGAAAAACAATTAGTTAATAATTATATTGTTAATCATAAAGAAAAAATAAAACTGCTTTATAATAAAATTAGAGAAAGAAATGAAAATTACAAACAAAAGACAATAAATTACGCTAATAAAAATCGCGAAGATCTACCGGAAATACCAGACACAGTATTCGTAAAGAATAAACAAAAACAAAGTAAAACAAAGAATAAATTTAAACCTGAACAGATTGATAAAATAAATCAGAAACTAAAGACGGCGGAAATTAAACCAGATCACGGTAATACTTCAAAAAATATTCACCTATCTAATATAAAGAGACCAAGATTAAAAACTTATCACTTTAAAAAGATAAAAAGTAGAGTTAAACCAAAAATAAAAATATTGGAAAATAAATTATTGAAAAAGTCTCCTTTGTTACAGACTAGCGATCCTTCACATGACGAAGACGCAAATAGTACAAATACAGAATTTAGCGACTAATCCCGGCATCCTTCCATTTAAATTGGGACATGCAAAAATACAAACCTCTTCCCATACCTTCTTACATTACATTGACCTTAAGTCTATTAAAAATGCAATAACTTCAACAAATGAAATTTACTTACAAATAAAAGTAATAATAGACGCAGCTACCCCAGATCTTTATCATTCTTTACACAGTTATTATAAACGATTAGAAAATGAAATTAAAACTGTTAATAATAAAATTAATTTGTTTTATCATGAAAAACGTCAAAAACGCGGCGTAATCAACCCTTTAGGTTCAATTATAAAAATAATAACAGGCAACATGGATAACGAAGATGCCAATGAAATTCATAAGAATATTTTAGAATTAGAAACACATCAAAATAAGATCGTTGCAAAACTAAATAAACAAATTTCACTCTCAAAAATGATTATGTCTAGCATCAATGAGACAATGACTATAATTATGAATAATCAACATAAAATTCAGAATAAGACGAACGAACTAGTTCAAGCAATAAACAGTACAAATTATAATTTCTTATATTATACAGAAACACACGAAACTTTGGAACAAATAAAACTTAATCTCGATTCAATATTAAATTTCATCGTAGAAATGGAAAACGCCATAACATTTGCAAATTTAAAAATTGCTCATCCTAGTATTATTCCTTATCAAGATCTAAAAGAAATTGTTAATGAATTATATTTAATTTATAATCACAAACAACTGCTATTTTCTGATGCCAATGACCTCTTAAAATATTATAATGTCATAGAAACCAAAGTACATATTTTTGAAGAAAAAGTTATGTTTTCACTAGAATTTCCTCTAGTCCACCCAGAAAACTTCGAACACTATCATTTATTCTCAATTCCCAATGAAAATAAATCAATTATTATTCCACCCTCAACTTACCTATCATTAAGCAACAATGCATACCAATACAGCAATGATGAATGCATCGATCTGCAACCAGAATTTTTGTGTAAAAGCACAAGTCTCTTACCACTACAGAAAGAAAAAGACTGTTTAATTTCAATTTTGTCATCTGAAGTTACAGCAAATAATTGTCAACACATACCAGTAACAATGAATCAAGAAATCATTCTGAAAATCAATGAAGCACACTACATTGGAATATTTCCTAAACATCAGAAGGTACAAACAATGTGCAAGCAAAACACTATTGCTTCCTTACAAGGAACATATCTGTTCGTTGTTCCACCAACTTGCGGATTCAAAACCCCCTTTTATGTCTACTCCAACAAAATGAAGATAATACCAGGTCACCCACTAAAACTGGAAAAAATTGAGATGCGAAACTCAACCGTAGCACAAGTTGAAGAATTAAAATTGGATAAATTATCACTCGACAAGCTACACCAAATTCAACTTCAAGAAACTCAAGAAGTCCCCGCAGATCCAATCGATCTACAGATCCATTATTCAAGAGGATTGACCATTTATATCGCCATCTTCACGGCTATAATAATATTACATTTTATTGTAAAACTAATCAAAAATAAAATGTTACAGAAAGTTCAAGGAAACCCAAGGGTAGTTGACGAAACTCAAGTTGTTCCACCCTAGAGTTTCTGCTTAAGGAGGGAGGTGTTACATGGTGAGAACCCCTGACCTCAGCTGCTTCTCAGGAGCGTCAGCTATCTCCTGACGCATCATATTATATTTTACTTAGAGCTGGAATTGTATTTTATAATTTAGTCTGATGTTAGTCTTGGAACAATAAAGTACATATTGTAATCCATTATTATTTGTAAAGGAAATAAAAATCTTTTTAAAAAGTGTAACAGAAGAAGCAATAAAATAATTTGTATATGTCGTGTGTAATGGCTTATGTTTGCAAAATCAAGATAAAATAGTTGTTTTCAGCTTGCAAAAACATACAAAATGCTGTTTTTAAGTATTTAAACTGTCATATTCATGTATATGTCGTGTGTAATGGCTTATGTTTGCAAAATGAAGATAAAATAGCTGTTTTCAGCTTACAAAAACATACAAAATGCTGTTTTCAAGTATTTAAACTGTCATATTCAAGTATATGTCGTGTGTAATGGCTAATGTTGTTGAAAGCAAAATTAAAATGCTGTTTTAAGCATGCAAAAGCATACAAAACACCGTTTTCATGTATTTAAACTGTCATATTCATGTATATGTCGTGTGTAATGGCTTATGTTTGTAAAATCAAGATAAAATAGTTGTTTTCAGCTTGCAAAAACATACAAAATGCTGTTTTTAAGTATTTAAACTGTCATATTCATGTATATGTCGTGTGTAATGGCTTATGTTTGCAAAATGAAGATAATATAGCTGTTTTCAGCTTGCAAAAACATACAAAATGCTGTTTTCAAGTATTTAAACTGTCTTTCAAGTATATGTCGTGTGTAATGGCTAATGTTGGTGAAAGCAACATAAAAATGCTGTTTTAAGCATGCAAAAGCTTACAAAACACCGTTTTCAAGTACTTAAACTGTCATATTCATGTATATGCCGTGTTTAATGGCTTATGTTTGCAAAATCAAGATAAAATAGCTGTTTTCAGCTTGCAAAAACATACAAAATGCTGTTTTCAAGTATTTTAACTGTCATATTAATGTTTCTGTCGTGTATAATAGCTAATGTTGGTGAAAGCAAAATAAAAATGCTATTTTAAGCATGCAGAAGCATACAAAACACCGTTTTCATGTATTTAAACTGTCATATCCATGTATATGTCGTGTGTAATGGCTTATGTTTGCAAAATCAAGATAAAATAGCTGTTTTCAGCTTGCAAAAACTTACAAAATGCTGTTTTCACGTATTTAAACTGTCATATTCATGTTTCTGTCGTGTATAATAGCTAATGTTGGTGAAAGCAAGATAAAAATGCTGTTTTAAGCATGCAAAAGCATACAAAACACCGTTTTCATGTATTTAAACTGTCATATTCATGTATATGTCGTGCGTAATGGCTTATGTTTGCAAAATCAAGATAAAATAGCTGTTTTCAGCTTGCAAAAACATACAAAATGCTGTTTTTAAGTATTTAAACTGTCATATTCATGTATATGTCGTGTGTAATGGCTTATGTTTGCAAAATGAAGATAAAATAGCTGTTTTCAGCTTACAAAAACATACAAAATGCTGTTTTCAAGTATTTAAACTGTCATATTCAAGTATATGTCGTGTTTAATGGCTAATGTTTGTGAAATCAAGATAAAATTGCTGTTTTCAGCTTGCAAAAACATACAAAATGCTGTTTTCAAGTATTTTAACTGTCATATTCATGTTTCTGTCGTGTATAATAGCTAATGTTGGTGAAAGCAAGATAAAAATGCAGTTTTAAGCTTGCAAAACATACAAAACACCGTTTTTAAGTATTTAAACTGTCATATTCATGTATATGTCATGTGTAATGGCTTAAGTTTGCAAAATCAAGATAAAATAGCTGTTTTCAGCTTGCAAAAACATACAAAATGCTGTTTTCAAGTATTTAAACTGTCATATTCATGTTTCTGTCGTGTATAATAGGTACTGTTGGTGAAAGCAAGATAAAAATGCTGTTTTAAGCATGCAAAAGCATACAAAACACCGTTTTCAAGTATTTAAACTGTCATATTCATGTATATGTCGTGTGTAATGGCTTAAGTTTGCAAAATCAAGATAAAATAGCTGTTTTCAGCTTCCAAAAACATACAAAATGCTGTTTTTAAGTATTTAAACTGTCATATTCATGTATATGTTGTGTGTAATGGCTTATGTTTGCAAAATCAAGATAAAATAGCTGTTTTCAGCTTGCAAAAACTTACAAAATGCTGTTTTCAAGTATTTTAACTGTCATATTCATGTTTCTGTCGTGTATAATAGCTATTGTTATTGAAAGCAAGATAAAAATGCTTTTTTTTAGCATGCAAAAGCATACAAAACACCGTTTTCAAGTATTTAAACTGTCATATTCATGTATATGTCGTGTGTAATGGCTTATGTTTGCAAAATCAAGATAAAATAGCTGTTATCAGCTTGCAAAAACATACAAAATGCTGTTTTTAAGTATTTAAACTGTCATATTCATGTATATGTCATGTGTAATGGCTTAAGTTTGCAAAATCAAGATAAAATAGCTGTTTTCAGCTTGCAAAAACATAGAAAATGCTGTTTTTAAGTATTTAAACTGTCATATTCATGTATATGTCGTGTGTAATGGCTTATGTTTGCAAAATCAAGATAAAATAGCTGTTTTCAGCTTGCAAAAACAGACAAAATGCTGTTTTCAAGTATTTAAACTGTCGTATTCATGTTTCTCTCGTGTATAATAGCTAATGTTGGTGAAAGCAAGATAAAAATGGTGTTTTAAGCATGCAAAAGCATACAAAACACCGTTTTCAAGTACTTAAACTGTCATATTAATGTATATGTCGTGTGTAATGGCTTATGTTTGCAAAATCAAGATAAAATAGCTGTTTTCAGCTTGCAAAAACATACAAAATGCTGTTTTTAAGTATTTAAACTGTCATATTCATGTATACGTCGTGTGTAATGGCTTATGTTTGCAAAATCAAGATAAAATAGCTGTTTTCAGCTTGCAAAAACATACAAAATGCTGTTTTCAATTATTTAAACTGTCATATTCATGTTTCTGTCATGTATAATAGCTAATGGTGGTGTAAGCTAGATAAAAATGCTGTTTTAAGCATGCAAAAGCATACAAAACACCGTTTTCAAGTATTTAAACTGTCATATTCATGTATATGTCGTGTGTAATGGCTTATGTTTGCAAAATCGAGATAAAATAGCTGTTTTCAGCTTGCAAAAAGATACAAAATGCTGTTTTCAAGTATTTAAACTGTCATATTCATGTTTCTGTCGTGTATAATAGCTAATGTTGGTGAAAGCAAGATAAAAATGCTGATTTAAGCATGCAAAAGCATACAAAACACCGGTTTCAAGTATTTGAACTGTCATATTCATGTATATGTCGTGTGTAATGGCTTATGTTTGCAAAATCAAGATAAAATAGCTGTTTTCAGCTTGCAAAAACCTACAAAAGGCTGTTTTCAAGTATTTAAACTGTCATATTCATGTTTCTGTCGTGTATAATAGCTAATGTTGGTGAAAGCAAGATAAAAATGCTGTTTTAAGCATGCAAAAGCATACAAAACACCGTTTTCAAGTATTTGAACTGTCATATTCATGTATATGTCGTGTGTAATGGCTTATGTTTGCAAAACCAAGATAAATTAGCTGTTTTCAGCTTGCAAAAACATACAAAATGCTGTTTTTAAGTATTTAAACTGTCATATTCATGTATACGTCGTGTGTAATGGCTTATGTTTGCAAAATCAAGATAAAATAGCTGTTTTCAGCTTGCAAAAACATACAAAATGCTGTTTTCAATTATTTAAACTGTCATATTCATGTTTCTGTCATGTATAATAGCTAATGGTGGTGTAAGCTAGATAAAAATGCTGTTTTAAGCATGCAAAAGCATACAAATCACCGTTTTCAAGTATTTAAACTGTCATATTCATGTATATGTCGTGTGTAATGGCTTATGTTTGCAAAATCAAGATAAAATAGCTGTTTTCGGCTTGCAAAAACTTACAAAATGCTGTTTTTAAGTATTTAAACTGTCATATTCATGTATATGTCGTGTGTAATGGCTTATGTTCGCAAAATGAAGATAAAATAGCTGTTTTCAGCTTGCAAAAACATACAAAATGCTGTTTTCAAGTATTTAAACTGTCATATTCAAGTATATGTCGTGTGTAATGGCTAATGTTGGTGAAAGCAAAATTAAAATGCTGTTTTAAGCATGCAAAAGCATACAAAACACCGTTTTCATGTATTTAAACTGTCATGTTCATGTATATGTCGTGTGTAATGGCTTATGTTTGCAAAATCAAGATAAAATAGTTGTTTTCAGCTTGCAAAAACATACAAAATGCTGTTTTTAAGTATTTAAACTGTCATATTCATGTATATGTCGTGTGTAATGGCTTATGTTTGCAAAATGAAGATAAAATAGCTGTTTTCAGCTTACAAAAACATACAAAATGCTGTTTTCAAGTATTTAAACTGTCATATTCAAGTATATGTCGTGTGTAATGGCTAATGTTGGTGAAAGCAAAATTAAAATGCTGTTTTAAGCATGCAAAAGCATACAAAACACCGTTTTCATGTATTTAAACTGTCATATTCATGTATTTGTCTTGTGTAATGGCTTATGTTTGTAAAATCAAGATAAAATAGTTGTTTTCAGCTTGCAAAAACATACAAAATGCTGTTTTTAAGTATTTAAACTGTCATATTCATGTATATGTCGTGTGTAATGGCTTATGTTGATGAAAGCAAGATAAAAATTCTGTTTTTATTATGCAAAAGCAAACAAAACACCGTTTTCAAGTATTCAAACTGGCATATTCATGTTTCTGTCGTGTATAATAGCTAATGTTGGTGAAAGCAAGATAAAAATGCTGTTTTAAGCATGCAAAAGCATACAAAACACCGTTTTCAGGTATTTAAACTGTCATATTCATGTATTTGTCTTGTGTAATGGCTTATGTTTGTAAAATCAAGATAAAATAGTTGTTTTCAGCTTGCAAAAACATACAAAATGCTGTTTTTAAGTATTTAAACTGTCATATTCATGTATATGTCGTGTGTAATGGCTTATGCTTGCAAAATGAAGATAAAATAGCTGTTTTCAGCTTGCAAAAACATACAAAATGCTGTTTTTAAGTATTTAAACTGTCTTTCAAGTATATGTCGTGTGTAATGGCTAATGTTGGTGAAAGCAACATAAAAATGCTGTTTTAAGCATGCAAAAGCTTACAAAACACCGTTTTCAAGTACTTAAACTGTCATATTCATGTATATGCCGTGTTTAATGGCTTATGTTTGCAAAATCAAGATAAAATAGCTGTTTTCAGCTTGCAAAAACATACAAAATGCTGTTTTCAAGTATTTTAACTGTCATATTAATGTTTCTGTCGTGTATAATAGCTAATGTTGGTAAAAGCAAAATAAAAATGCTGTTTTAAGCATGCAGAAGCATACAAAACACCGTTTTCATGTATTTAAACTGTCATATTCATGTATATGTCGTGTGTAATGGCTTATGTTTGCAAAATCAAGATAAAATAGCTGTTTTCAGCTTGCAAAAACTTACAAAATGCTGTTTTCACGTATTTAAACTGTCATATTCATGTTTCTGTCGTGTATAATAGCTAATGTTGGTGAAAGCAAGATAAAAATGCTGTTTTAAGCATGCAAAAGCATACAAAACACCGTTTTCATGTATTTAAACTGTAATATTCATGTATATGTCGTGCGTAATGGCTTATGTTTGCAAAATCAAGATAAAATAGCTGTTTTCAGCTTGCAAAAACATACAAAATGCTGTTTTTAAGTATTTAAACTGTCATATTCATGTATATGTCGTGTGTAATGGCTTATGTTTGCAAAATGAAGATAAAATAGCTGTTTTCAGCTTACAAAAACATACAAAATGCTGTTTTCAAGTATTTAAACTGTCATATTCAAGTATATGTCGTGTTTAATGGCTAATGTTTGTGAAATCAAGATAAAATTGCTGTTTTCAGCTTGCAAAAACATACAAAATGCTGTTTTCAAGTATTTTAACTGTCATATTCATGTTTCTGTCGTGTATAATAGCTAATGTTGGTGAAAGCAAGATAAAAATGCAGTTTTAAGCTTGCAAAACATACAAAACACCGTTTTTAAGTATTTAAACTGTCATATTCATGTATATGTCATGTGTAATGGCTTAAGTTTGCAAAATCAAGATAAAATAGCTGTTTTCAGCTTGCAAAAACATACAAAATGCTGTTTTCAAGTATTTAAACTGTCATATTCATGTTTCTGTCGTGTATAATAGGTACTGTTGGTGAAAGCAAGATAAAAATGCTGTTTTAAGCATGCAAAAGCATACAAAACACCGTTTTCAAGTATTTAAACTGTCATATTCATGTATATGTCGTGTGTAATGGCTTAAGTTTGCAAAATCAAGATAAAATAGCTGTTTTCAGCTTGCAAAAACATACAAAATGCTGTTTTTAAGTATTTAAACTGTCATATTCATGTATATGTTGTGTGTAATGGCTTATGTTTGCAAAATCAAGATAAAATAGCTGTTTTCAGCTTGCAAAAACTTACAAAATGCTGTTTTCAAGTATTTTAACTGTCATATTCATGTTTCTGTCGTGTATAATAGCTATTGTTATTGAAAGCAAGATAAAAATGCTGTTTTTAGCATGCAAAAGCATATAAAACACCGTTTTCAAGTATTTAAACTGTCATATTCATGTATATGTCGTGTGTAATGGCTTATGTTTGCAAAATCAAGATAAAATAGCTGTTTTCAGCTTGCAAAAACAGACAAAATGCTGTTTTCAAGTATTTAAACTGTCGTATTCATGTTTCTCTCGTGTATAATAGCTAATGTTGGTGAAAGCAAGATAAAAATGCTGTTTTAAGCATGCAAAAGCATACAAAACACCGTTTTCAAGTACTTAAATTGTCATATTAATGTATATGTCGTGTGTAATGGCTTATGTTTGCAAAATCAAGATAAAATATCTGTTTTCAGCTTGCAAAAACCTACAAAATGCTGTTTTCAAGTATTTAAACTGTCATATTCATGTTTCTGTCGCGTATAATAGCTAATGTTGGTGAAAGCAAGATAAAAATGCTGTTTTAAGCATGCAAAAGCATACAAAACACCGTTTTCAAGTATTTGAACTGTCATATTCATGTATATGTCGTGTGTAATGGCTTATGTTTGCAAAACCAAGATAAATTAGCTGTTTTCAGCTTGCAAAAACATACAAAATGCTGTTTTTAAGTATTTAAACTGTCATATTCATGTATACGTCGTGTGTAATGGCTTATGTTTGCAAAATCAAGATAAAATAGCTGTTTTCAGCTTGCAAAAACATACAAAATGCTGTTTTCAATTATCTAAACTGTCATATTCATGTTTCTGTCGTGTATAATAGCTAATGGTGGTGAAAGCTAGATAAAAATGCTGTTTTAAGCATGCAAAAGCATACAAATCACCGTTTTCAAGTATTTAAACTGTCATATTCATGTATATGTCGTGTGTTATGGCTTATGTTTGCAAAGTCAAGATAAAATAGCTGTTTTCAGCTTGCAAAAACAAACAAAATGCTGTTTTCAAGTATTTAAACTGTCATATTAATGTTTTTGTCGTGTATAATAGCTAATGTTGGTGAAAGCAAGATAAAAATGCTGTTTTAAGCATGCAAAAGCATACAAAACACCGTTTTCAAGTATTTAAACTGTCATATACATGTATATGTCGTGTGTAATGGCTTATGTTTGCAAAACAAGATAAAATAGCTGTTTTCAGCTTGCAAAAACTTACAAAATGCTGTTTTTAAATATTTAAACTGTCATATTCATGAATATGTCGTGTGTAATGGCTTATGTTTGCAAAATGAAGATAAAATAGCTGTTTTCAGCTTGCAAAAACATACAAAATGCTGTTTTCAAGTATTTTAACTGTCATATTCATGTTTCTGTCGTGTATAATAGCTAATGTTGGTGAAAGCAAGATAAAAGGGCTGTTTTAAGCTTGCAAAAGCATACAAAACACCGTTTTTAAGTATTTAAACTGTCATATTCATGTATATGTTGTGTGTAATGGCTTATGTTTGCAAAATCAAGATAAAATATCTGTTTTCAGCTTGCAAAAACTTACAAAATGCTGTTTTCAAGTATTTAAACTGTCATATTCATGTTTCTGTCGTGTATAATAGCTATTGTTATTGAAAGCAAGATAAAAATGCTGTTTTTAGCATGCAAGAGCATACAAAACACCGTTTTCAAGTATTTAAACTGTCATATTCATGTATATGTCGTGTGTAATGGCTTATGTTTGCAAAATCAAGATAAAATAGCTGTTTTCAGCTTGCAAAACATACAAAATGCTGTTTTCAAGTATTTAAACTGCCATATTCATGTATTTAAACTGTCATATTCATGTATGTGTCGTGTGTAATGGCTTATGTTTGCAAAATCAAGATAAAATAGCTGTTTTCAGCTTGCAAAAACATACAGAATGCAGTTTTCAAGTATTTAAACTGCCATATTCATGTTTCTGTCGTGTATAATAGCTAATGTTGGTGAAAGCAAGATAAAAATGCTGTTTTAAGCATGCAAAAGCATACAAAATACCGTTTTCAAGTATTTAAACAGTCATATTCATGTATATGTCGTGTGTAATGGCTTATGTTTGCAAAATCAAGATAAAATAGCTGTTTTCAGCTTGCAAAAACATACAAAATGCTGTTTTCAAGTATTTAAACAGTCATATTCATGTTTCTGTCGTGTATAATAGCTAATGTTGGTGAAAGCAAGATAAAAATGCTGTTTTAAGCATGCAAAAGCATACAAATCACAGTTTTCAAGTATTTAAACTGTCATATTCATGTATATGTCGTGTGTAATGGCTTATGTTTGCAAAGTCAAGATAAAATAGCTGTTTTCAGCTTGCAAAAACATACAAAATGCTGTATTCAAGTATTTAAACTGTCATATTCATGTTCCTGTCGTGTATAATAGCTAATGTTTGTGAAAGCAAGAGAATAATGCTATTTTAAGCATGCAAAAGCATACAAAACACCGTTTTCAAGTATTTAAACTGTCATATTCATGTATATGTCGTGTGTAATGGCTTATGTTTGCAAAATCAAGATAAAATAGCTGTTTTCAGCTTGCAAAAACTTACAAAATGCTGTTTTTAAGTATTTAAACTGTCATATTCATATATATGTCGTGTGTAATGGCTTATGTTCGCAAAATGAAGATAAAATAGCTGTTTTCAGCTTGCAAAAACATACAAAATGCTGTTTTCAAGTATTTAAACTGTCATATTCAAGTATATGTCGTGTGTAATGGCTAATGTTGGTGAAAGCAAAATTAAAATGCTGTTTTAAGCATGCAAAAGCATACAAAACACCGTTTTCATGTATTTAAACTGTCATATTCATGTATATGTCGTGTGTAATGGCTTATGTTTGCAAAATCAAGATAAAATAGTTGTTTTCAGCTTGCAAAAACATACAAAATGCTGTTTTTAAGTATTTAAACTGTCATATTCATGTATATGTCGTGTGTAATGGCTTATGTTTGCAAAATGAAGATAAAATAGCTGTTTTCAGCTTACAAAAACATACAAAATGCTGTTTTCAAGTATTTAAACTGTCATATTCAAGTATATGTCGTGTTTAATGGCTAATGTTTGTGAAATCAAGATAAAATTGCTGTTTTCAGCTTGCAAAAACATACAAAATGCTGTTTTCAAGTATTTTAACTGTCATATTCATGTTTCTGTCGTGTATAATAGCTAATGTTGGTGAAAGCAAGATAAAAATGCAGTTTTAAGCTTGCAAAACATACAAAACACCGTTTTTAAGTATTTAAACTGTCATAATTATGTATATGTCATGTGTAATGGCTTAAGTTTGCAAAATCAAGATAAAATAGCTGTTTTCAGCTTGCAAAAACATACAAAATGCTGTTTTCAAGTATTTAAACTGTCATATTCATGTTTCTGTCGTGTATAATAGGTACTGTTGGTGAAAGCAAGATAAAAATGCTGTTTTAAGCATGCAAAAGCATACAAAACACCGTTTTCAAGTATTTAAACTGTCATATTCATGTATATGTCGTGTGTAATGGCTTAAGTTTGCAAAATCAAGATAAAATAGCTGTTTTCAGCTTGCAAAAACATACAAAATGCTGTTTTTAAGTATTTAAACTGTCATATTCATGTATATGTTGTGTGTAATGGCTTATGTTTGCAAAATCAAGATAAAATATCTGTTTTCAGCTTGCAAAAACTTACAAAATGCTGTTTTCAAGTATTTTAACTGTCATATTCATGTTTCTGTCGTGTATAATAGCTATTGTTATTGAAAGCAAGATAAAAATGCTGTTTTTAGCATGCAAAAGCATATAAAACACCGTTTTCAAGTATTTAAACTGTCATATTCATGTATATGTCGTGTGTAATGGCTTATGTTTGCAAAATCAAGATAAAATAGCTGTTTTCAGCTTGCAAAAACAGACAAAATGCTGTTTTCAAGTATTTAAACTGTCGTATTCATGTTTCTCTCGTGTATAATAGCTAATGTTGGTGAAAGCAAGATAAAAATGCTGTTTTAAGCATGCAAAAGCATACAAAACACCGTTTTCAAGTACTTAAATTGTCATATTAATGTATATGTCGTGTGTAATGGCTTATGTTTGCAAAATCAAGATAAAATATCTGTTTTCAGCTTGCAAAAACCTACAAAATGCTGTTTTCAAGTATTTAAACTGTCATATTCATGTTTCTGTCGCGTATAATAGCTAATGTTGGTGAAAGCAAGATAAAAATGCTGTTTTAAGCATGCAAAAGCATACAAAACACCGTTTTCAAGTATTTAAACTGTCATATTCATGTATATGTCGTGTGTAATGGCTTATGTTTGCAAAACCAAGATAAATTAGCTGTTTTCAGCTTGCAAAAACATACAAAATGCTGTTTTTGAGTATTTAAACTGTCATATTCATGTATACGTCGTGTGTAATGGCTTATGTTTGCAAAATCAAGATAAAATAGCTGTTTTCAGCTTGCAAAAACATACAAAATGCTGTTTTCAATTATTTAAACTGTCATATTCATGTTTCTGTCGTGTATAATAGCTAATGGTGGTGAAAGCTAGATAAAAATGCTGTTTTAAGCATGCAAAAGCATACAAATCACCGTTTTCAAGTATTTAAACTGTCATATTCATGTATATGTCGTGTGTTATGGCTTATGTTTGCAAAGTCAAGATAAAATAGCTGTTTTCAGCTTGCAAAAACAAACAAAATGCTGTTTTCAAGTATTTAAACTGTCATATTAATGTTTTTGTCGTGTATAATAGCTAATGTTGGTGAAAGCAAGATAAAAATGCTGTTTTAAGCATGCAAAAGCATACAAAACACTGTTTTCAAGTATTTAAACTGTCATATACATGTATATGTCGTGTGTAATGGCTTATGTTTGCAAAACAAGATAAAATAGCTGTTTTCAGCTTGCAAAAACTTACAAAATGCTGTTTTTAAATATTTAAACTGTCATATTCATGAATATGTCGTGTGTAATGGCTTATGTTTGCAAATGAAGATAAAATAGCTGTTTTCAGCTTGCAAAAACATACAAAATGCTGTTTTCAAGTATTTTAACTGTCATATTCATGTTTCTGTCGTGTATAATAGCTAATGTTGGTGAAAGCAAGATAAAAGTGCTGTTTTAAGCTTGCAAAAGCATACAAAACACCGTTTTTAAGTATTTAAACTGTCATATTCATGTATATGTTGTGTGTAATGGCTTATGTTTGCAAAATCAAGATAAAATATCTGTTTTCAGCTTGCAAAAACTTACAAAATGCTGTTTTCAAGTATTTAAACTGTCATATTCATGTTTCTGTCGTGTATAATAGCTATTGTTATTGAAAGCAAGATAAAAATGCTGTTTTTAGCATGCAAGAGCATACAAAACACCGTTTTCAAGTATTTAAACTGTCATATTCATGTATATGTCGTGTGTAATGGCTTATGTTTGCAAAATCAAGATAAAATAGCTGTTTTCAGCTTGCAAAACATACAAAATGCTGTTTTCAAGTATTTAAACTGCCATATTCATGTATTTAAACTGTCATATTCATGTATGTGTCGTGTGTAATGGCTTATGTTTGCAAAATCAAGATAAAATAGCTGTTTTCAGCTTGCAAAAACATACAAAATGCAGTTTTCAAGTATTTAAACTGCCATATTCATGTTTCTTACGTGTATAATAGCTAATGTTGGTGAAAGCAAGATAAAAATGCTGTTTTAAGCATGCAAAAGCATACAAAATACCGTTTTCAAGTATTTAAACAGTCATATTCATGTATATGTCGTGTGTAATGGCTTATGTTTGCAAAATCAAGATAAAATAGCTGTTTTCAGCTTGCAAAAACATACAAAATGCTGTTTTCAAGTATTTAAACAGTCATATTCATGTTTCTGTCGTGTATAATAGCTAATGTTGGTGAAAGCAAGATAAAAATGCTGTTTTAAGCATGCAAAAGCATACAAATCACAGTTTTCAAGTATTTAAACTGTCATATTCATGTATATGTCGTGTGTAATGGCTTATGTTTGCAAAGTCAAGATAAAATAGCTGTTTTCAGCTTGCAAAAACATACAAAATGCTGTATTCAAGTATTTAAACTGTCATATTCATGTTCCTGTCGTGTATAATAGCTAATGTTTGTGAAAGCAAGAGAATAATGCTATTTTAAGCATGCAAAAGCATACAAAACACCGTTTTCAAGTATTTAAACTGTCATATTCATGTATATGTCGTGTGTAATGGCTTATGTTTGCAAAATCAAGATAAAATAGCTGTTTTCAGCTTGCAAAAACTTACAAAATGCTGTTTTTAAGTATTTAAACTGTCATATTCATATATATGTCGTGTGTAATGGCTTATGTTCGCAAAATGAAGATAAAATAGCTGTTTTCAGCTTGCAAAAACATACAAAATGCTGTTTTCAAGTATTTAAACTGTCATATTCAAGTATATGTCGTGTGTAATGGCTAATGTTGGTGAAAGCAAAATTAAAATGCTGTTTTAAGCATGCAAAAGCATACAAAACACCGTTTTCATGTATTTAAACTGTCATATTCATGTATATGTCGTGTGTAATGGCTTATGTTTGCAAAATCAAGATAAAATAGTTGTTTTCAGCTTGCAAAAACATACAAAATGCTGTTTTTAAGTATTTAAACTGTCATATTCATGTATATGTCGTGTGTAATGGCTTATGTTTGCAAAATGAAGATAAAATAGCTGTTTTCAGCTTACAAAAACATACAAAATGCTGTTTTCAAGTATTTAAACTGTCATATTCAAGTATATGTCGTGTGTAATGGCTAATGTTGGTGAAAGCAAGATAAAAATGCTGTTTTAAGCATGCAAAAGCATACAAAACACCGTTTTCATGTATTTAAACTGTCATATTCATGTATATGTCGTGTGTAATGGCTTATGTTTGTAAAATCAAGATAAAATAGTTGTTTTCAGCTTGCAAAAACATACAAAATGCTGTTTTTAAGTATTTAAACTGTCATATTCATGTATATGTCGTGTGTAATGGCTTATGTTTGCAAAATGAAGATAAAATAGCTGTTTTCAGCTTGCAAAAACATACAAAATGCTGTTTTCAAGTATTAAAACTGTCTTTCAAGTATATGTCGTGTGTAATGGCTAATGTTGGTGAAAGCAACATAAAAATGCTGTTTTAAGCATGCAAAAGCTTACAAAACACCGTTTTCAAGTACTTAAACTGTCATATTCATGTATATGCCGTGTTTAATGGCTTATGTTTGCAAAATCAAGATAAAATAGCTGTTTTCAGCTTGCAAAAACATACAAAATGCTGTTTTCAAGTATTTTAACTGTCATATTAATGTTTCTGTCGTGTATAATAGCTAATGTTGGTGAAAGCAAAATAAAAATGCTGTTTTAAGCATGCAGAAGCATACAAAACACCGTTTTCATGTATTTAAACTGTCATATTCATGTATATGTCGTGTGTAATGGCTTATGTTTGCAAAATCAAGATAAAATAGCTGTTTTCAGCTTGCAAAAACTTACAAAATGCTGTTTTCACGTATTTAAACTGTCATATTCATGTTTCTGTCGTGTATAATAGCTAATGTTGGTGAAAGCAAGATAAAAATGCTGTTTTAAGCATGCAAAAGCATACAAAACACCGTTTTCATGTATTTAAACTGTCATATTCATGTATATGTCGTGCGTAATGGCTTATGTTTGCAAAATCAAGATAAAATAGCTGTTTTCAGCTTGCAAAAACATACAAAATGCTGTTTTTAAGTATTTAAACTGTCATATTCATGTATATGTCGTGTGTAATGGCTTATGTTTGCAAAATGAAGATAAAATAGCTGTTTTCAGCTTACAAAAACATACAAAATGCTGTTTTCAAGTATTTAAAGTGTCATATTCAAGTATATGTCGTGTTTAATGGCTAATGTTTGTGAAATCAAGATAAAATTGCTGTTTTCAGCTTGCAAAAACATACAAAATGCTGTTTTCAAGTATTTTAACTGTCATATTCATGTTTCTGTCGTGTATAATAGCTAATGTTGGTGAAAGCAAGATAAAAATGCAGTTTTAAGCTTGCAAAACATACAAAACACCGTTTTTAAGTATTTAAACTGTCATATTCATGTATATGTCATGTGTAATGGCTTAAGTTTGCAAAATCAAGATAAAATAGCTGTTTTCAGCTTGCAAAAACATACAAAATGCTGTTTTCAAGTATTTAAACTGTCATATTCATGTTTCTGTCGTGTATAATAGGTACTGTTGGTGAAAGCAAGATAAAAATGCTGTTTTAAGCATGCAAAAGCATACAAAACACCGTTTTCAAGTATTTAAACTGTCATATTCATGTATATGTCGTGTGTAATGGCTTAAGTTTGCAAAATCAAGATAAAATAGCTGTTTTCAGCTTGCAAAAACATACAAAATGCTGTTTTTAAGTATTTAAACTGTCATATTCATGTATATGTTGTGTGTAATGGCTTATGTTTGCAAAATCAAGATAAAATAGCTGTTTTCAGCTTGCAAAAACTTACAAAATGCTGTTTTCAAGTATTTTAACTGTCATATTCATGTTTCTGTCGTGTATAATAGCTATTGTTATTGAAAGCAAGATAAAAATGCTGTTTTTAGCATGCAAAAGCATACAAAACACCGTTTTCAAGTATTTAAACTGTCATATTCATGTATATGTCGTGTGTAATGGCTTATGTTTGCAAAATCAAGATAAAATAGCTGTTTTCAGCTTGCAAAAACATACAAAATGCTGTTTTTAAGTATTTAAACTGTCATATTCATGTATATGTCATGTGTAATGGCTTAAGTTTGCAAAATCAAGATAAAATAGCTGTTTTCAGCTTGCAAAAACATAGAAAATGCTGTTTTTAAGTATTTAAACTGTCATATTCATGTATATGTCGTGTGTAATGGCTTATGTTTGCAAAATCAAGATAAAATAGCTGTTTTCAGCTTG
>CAWWDY010000117.1:0-43216 GCA_963942605.1 Poecilus cupreus | reverse complement strand
ACAAAATGCTGTTTTCAAGTATTTAAACTGTCATATTCATGTTTCTGTCGTGTATAATAGCTAATGTTGGTAAAAGCAAGATAAAAATGCTGTTTTAAGCATGCAAAAGCATACAAATCGCCGTTTTCAAGTAATTAAAATGTCATATTTATGTTTCTGTCGTGTATAATAGCTAATGTTGGTGAAAGCAAGATAAAAATGCTGTTTTAAACATGCAAAAGCATACAAAACACCGTTTTCAAGTATTTAAACTGTCATATTCATGTATATGTCGTGTGTAATGGCTTATGTTTGCAAAATGAAGATTAAATAGCTGTTTTCAGCTTGCAAAAACATAAAATGCTGTTTTCAAGTAATTAAACTGTCATATACATGTTTCTGTCGTGTATAATAGCTATTGTTGGTGAAAGCAAGATAAAAATGCTGTTTTAAACATGCAAAAGCAAACAAAACACCGTTTTCAAGTATTTAAACTGTAATATTCATGTATATGTCGTGTGTAATGGCTTATGTTTACAAAATCAAGATAAAATAGCTGTTTTCAGCTTGCAAAAACATACAAAATGCTGTTTTCAAGTATTTAAACTGTCATATTCATGTTTCTGTCGTGTAAAATAGCTAATGTTGGTGAAAGCAAGATAAAAATGCTGTTTTAAGCATGCAAAAGCATACAAAACACCGTTTTCAAGTATTTAAACTGTCATATTTATGTATATGTCGAGTGTTATGGCTAATGTTTGCAAAATCAAGATAAAATAGCTGTTTTCAGCTTGCAAAAACATACAAAATGCTGTTTTCAAGTATTTAAACTGTCATATTCATGTTTCTGTCGTGTATAATAGCTAATGTTGGTAAAAGCAAGATAAAAATGCTGTTTTAAGCATGCAAAAGCATACAAATCGCCGTTTTCAAGTAATTAAAATGTCATATTTATGTTTCTGTCGTGTATAATAGCTAATGTTGGTGAAAGCAAGATAAAAATGCTGTTTTAAACATGCAAAAGCATACAAAACACCGTTTTCAAGTATTTAAACTGTCATATTCATGTATATGTCGTGTGTAATGGCTTATGTTTGCAAAATGAAGATAAAATAGCTGTTTTCAGCTTGCAAAAACATAAAATGCTGTTTTCAAGTAATTAAACTGTCATATTCATGTTTCTGTCGTGTATAATAGCTATTGTTGGTGAAAGCAAGATAAAAATGCTGTTTTAAACATGCAAAAGCAAACAAAACACCGTTTTCAAGTATTTAAACTGTAATATTCATGTATATGTCGTGTGTAATGGCTTATGTTTACAAAATCAAGATAAAATAGCTGTTTTCAGCTTGCAAAAACATACAAAATGCTGTTTTCAAGTATTTAAACTGTCATATTCATGTTTCTGTCGTGTAAAATAGCTAATGTTGGTGAAAGCAAGATAAAAATGCTGTTTTAAGCATGCAAAAGCATACAAAACACCGTTTTCAAGTATTTAAACTGTCATATTTATGTATATGTCGAGTGTTATGGCTAATGTTTGCAAAATCAAGATAAAATAGCTGTTTTCAGCTTGCAAAAACATACAAAATGCTGTTTTCAAGTATTTAAACTGTCATATTCATGTTTCTGTCGTGTATAATAGCTAATGTTGGTAAAAGCAAGATAAAAATGCTGTTTTAAGCATGCAAAAGCATACAAATCGCCGTTTTCAAGTAATTAAACTGTCATATTTATGTTTCTGTCGTGTATAATAGCTATTGTTGGTGAAAGCAAGATAAAAATGCTGTTTTAAACATGCAAAAGCATACAAAACACCGTTTTCAAGTATTTAAACTGTCATATTCATTTATATGTCGTGTGTAATGGCTTATGTTTGCAAAATGAAGATAAAATAGCTGTTTTCAGCTTGCAAAAACATAAAATGCTGTTTTCAAGTAATTAAACTGTCATATTCATGTTTCTGTCGTGTATAATAGCTATTGTTGGTGAAAGCAAGATAAAAATGCTGTTTTAAACATGCAAAAGCAAACCAAACACCGTTTTCAAGTATTTAAACTGTAATATTCATGTATATGTCGTGTGTAATGGCTTATGTTTACAAAATCAAGATAAAATAGCTGTTTTCAGCTTGCAAAAACATAAAATGCTGTTTTCAAGTATTTAAACAATCATATTCATGTTTCTGTCGTGTATAATAGCTAATGTTGTTGAAAGCAAGATAAAAATGCTGTTTTAAGCATGCAAAGGCATACAAAACACCGTTTTCAAGTATTTAAACTGTCCTATTCATGTTTCTGTCGTGTATAATAGCTAATGTTGATGAAAGCAAGATAAGAATGCTGTTTCAAACATGGAAAAGCATAAAAAACAGTTTTCAAGTATTTAAACTGTCATATTCATGTATATGTCGTGTGTAATGGCTTATGTATACAAAATCAAGATAAAATAGCTGTTTTCAGCTTGCAAAAACATACAAAATGCTGTTTTCAAATATTTAAACTGTCAAATTTATGTTTCTGTCGTGTATAATAGCTAATGTTGGTGAAAGCAAGATAAAAATGCTGTTTTAAGCATGCAAAAGCATACAAAACACAGTTTTCAAGTATTTAAACTATCATATTCATGTTTCTGTCGTGTATAATAGCTAATGTTGGTGAAAGCAAGATAAAAATGCTGTTTTAATCATGCAAAAGCATACAAAACACCGTTTTCAAGTATTTAAACTGTCATATTCACGTATATGTCGTGTGTAATGGCTTATGTTTGCAAAATCAAGATAAAATAGCTGTTTTTAGCTTGCAAAAACATACAAAATGCTGTTTTTAAGTATTTAAACTGTCATATTCATGTTTCTGTCGTGTATAATAGCTAATGCTGGTGAAAGCAAGATAAAAATGCTGTTTTAAGCATGCAAAAGCATACAAAACACCGTTTTCAAGTATTTAAACTGTCATATTCATGTTTCTGTCGTGTATAATAGCTAATGTTGGTAAAAGCAAGATAAAAATGCTGTTTTAAGCTGGCAAAAGCATACAAAACACCGTTTTCAAGTATTTAAACTGTCATATTCATGTATATGTCGTGTATAATGGCTTATGTTTGCAAAATCAAGATAAAATAGCTGTTTTCAGCTTGCAAAAACATACAAAATGCTATTTTCAAGTATTTAAACTGTCATATTCATGTTTCTGTCGTGTGTAATAGCTAATGTTAGTGAAAGCAAGATAAAAATGCTGTTTTAAGCATGCAAAAGCATACAAAACACCGTTTTCAAGTATATAAACTGTCATATTCATGTATATGTCGTGTGTAATGGCTTATGTTTGCAAAATCAAGATAAAGTAGCTGTTTTCAGCTTGCAAAAACATACAAAATGCTGTTTTTAAGTTTTTAAACTGTCATATTCATGTTTAGTCGTGTATAATAGCTAATGTTGGTGAAAGCAAGATAAAAATGCTGGTTTAAGCATGCAAAAGCGTACAAAACACCGTTTTCAAGTATTTAAACTGTCATATTAATATATATGTCGTGTGTAATGGCTTATGTTAGCAAAATCAAGATAAAATAGCTGTTTTCAGATAGCAAAAACATACAAAATGCTGTTTTCAAGTATTTAAACTGTCATATTCATGTTTCTGTCATGTATAATAGTTAATGTTGGTGAAAGCAAGATAAAAATGCTGTTTTAAGCATGCAAAAGCATACAAAACACCGTTTTCAAATATTGAAACTGTGATATTCATGTATATGTCGTGTGTAATGGCTTATGTTTGCAAAATCAAGATAAAATAGCTGTTTTCAGCTTGCGAAAACATACAAAATGCTGTTTTCAAGTATTTAAATTGTCATATTCATGTTTCTGTCGTGTATAATAGATAATGTTGGTGAAAGCAAGATAAAAATGCTGTTTTAAGAATGCAAAAGCATACAAAACACCGTTTTCAAGTATTTAAACTGTAATTTTCATGTATATGTCGTGTGTAATTGCTTATGTTTGCTAAATCAAGATAAAATAGCTGTTTTCAGCTTGCAAAAACATACAAAATGCTGTTTTCAAGTATTTAAACTGTCATATTCATGTTTCTGTCGTGTAAAATAGCTAATGTTGGTGAAAGCAAGATAAAAATGCTGTTTTAAGCATGCAAAAGCATACAAAACACCGTTTTCAAGTATTTAAACTGTCATATTCATGTATATGTCGTGTGTAATGGCTTATGTTTGCAAATTCAAGATAAAATAGCAGTTTTCAGTTTGCAAAAACATACAAAATGCTGTTTTCAAGTATTTAAACTGTCATATTCATGTTTCTGTCGTGTATAATAGCTAATGTTGGTAAAAGCAAGATAAAAATGCTGTTTTAAGCATGCAAAAGCATACAAATCGCCGTTTTCAAGTAATTAAACTGTCATATTTATGTTTCTGTCGTGTATAATAGCTATTGTTGGTGAAAGCAAGATAAAAATGCTGTTTTAAACATGCAAAAGCATACAAAACACCGTTTTCAAGTATTTAAACTGTCATATTCATGTATATGTCGTGTGTAATGGCTTATGTTTGCAAAATGAAGATAAAATAGCTGTTTTCAGCTTGCAAAAACATAAAATGCTGTTTTCAAGTAATTAAACTGTCATATTCATGTTTCTGTCGTGTATAATAGCTATTGTTGGTGAAAGCAAGATAAAAATGCTGTTTTAAACATGCAAAAGCAAACAAAACACCGTTTTCAAGTATTTAAACTGTAATATTCATGTATATGTCGTGTGTAATGGCTTATGTTTACAAAATCAAGATAAAATAGCTGTTTTCAGCTTGCAAAAACATACAAAATGCTGTTTTCAAGTATTTAAACTGTCATATTCATGTTTCTGTCGTGTAAAATAGCTAATGTTGGTGAAAGCAAGATAAAAATGCTGTTTTAAGCATGCAAAAGCATACAAAACACCGTTTTCAAGTATTTAAACTGTCATATTTATGTATATGTCGAGTGTTATGGCTAATGTTTGCAAAATCAAGATAAAATAGCTGTTTTCAGCTTGCAAAAACATACAAAATGCTGTTTTCAAGTATTTAAACTGTCATATTCATGTTTCTGTCGTGTATAATAGCTAATGTTGGTAAAAGCAAGATAAAAATGCTGTTTTAAGCATGCAAAAGCATACAAATCGCCGTTTTCAAGTAATTAAACTGTCATATTTATGTTTCTGTCGTGTATAATAGCTATTGTTGGTGAAAGCAAGATAAAAATGCTGTTTTAAACATGCAAAAGCATACAAAACACCGTTTTCAAGTATTTAAACTGTCATATTCATGTATATGTCGTGTGTAATGGCTTATGTTTGCAAAATGAAGATAAAATAGCTGTTTTCAGCTTGCAAAAACATAAAATGCTGTTTTCAAGTAATTAAACTGTCATATTCATGTTTCTGTCGTGTATAATAGCTATTGTTGGTGAAAGCAAGATAAAAATGCTGTTTTAAACATGCAAAAGCAAACAAAACACCGTTTTCAAGTATTTAAACTGTAATATTCATGTATATGTCGTGTGTAATGGCTTATGTTTACAAAATCAAGATAAAATAGCTGTTTTCAGCTTGCAAAAACATACAAAATGCTGTTTTCAAGTATTTAAACTGTCATATTCATGTTTCTGTCGTGTAAAATAGCTAATGTTGGTGAAAGCAAGATAAAAATGCTGTTTTAAGCATGCAAAAGCATACAAAACACCGTTTTCAAGTATTTAAACTGTCATATTTATGTATATGTCGAGTGTAATGGCTAATGTTTGCAAAATCAAGATAAAATAGCTGTTTTCAGCTTGCAAAAACATACAAAATGCTGTTTTCAAGTATTTAAACTGTCATATTCATGTTTCTGTCGTGTATAATAGCTAATGTTAGTGAAAGAAAGATAAAAATGCTATTTTAAGCATGCAAAGGCATACAAAACACCGTTTTCAAGTATTTAAACTGTCATATTCATGTATATGTCGTGTGTAATGGCTTATGTTTGCAAAATTAAGATAAAATAGCTGTTTTCAGCTTGCAAAAACATAAAATGCTGTTTTCAAGTATTTAAACAATCATATTCATGTTTCTGTCGTGTATAATAGCTAATGTTGTTGAAAGCAAGATAAAAATGCTGTTTTAAGCATGCAAAGGCATACAAAACACCGTTTTCAAGTATTTAAACTGTCCTATTCATGTTTCTGTCGTGTATAATAGCTAATGTTGATGAAAGCAAGATAAGAATGCTGTTTCAAACATGGAAAAGCATACAAAACACAGTTTTCAAGTATTTAAACTGTCATATTCATGTATATGTCGTGTGTAATGGCTTATGTATACAAAATCAAGATAAAATAGCTGTTTTCAGCTTGCAAAAACATACAAAATGCTGTTTTCAAGTATTTAAACTGTCAAATTTATGTTTCTGTCGTGTATAATAGCTAATGTTGGTGAAAGCAAGATAAAAATGCTGTTTTAAGCATGCAAAAGCATACAAAACACAGTTTTCAAGTATTTAAACTATCATATTCATGTTTCTGTCGTGTATAATAGCTAATGTTGGTGAAAACAAGATAAAAATGCTGTTTCAAACATGCAAAAGCATACAAAACACCGTTTACAAGTATTTAAACTGTCATATTCATGTATATGTCGTGTGTAATGGCTTATGTTTGCAAAGTCAAGATAAAATAGCGGTTTTCAACTTGCAAAAACATACAAAATGCTGTTTTCAAGTATTTAAACTGTCATATTCATGTTTCTGTCATGTTTTTACACTTTACCTGGGTAGAAGCGCACAAACAAATCCTCGGCTAGCGATGGACAATGCGGTTGAAGTGTTGGTGGGTCCGGTTCTATTAGAGAAGGAAGAAAGGAAGGAAGAGAGAAAATGGGCGCCACCAAATTGAAAACATATACGACATACAAATATAAATTTGGTATATATTTTAGGCGAAAGTTTAGACAGGTTGTACAAATAATACAAATTGAAGTAAACCAAATCTGACTTGAACTTACTCTAGTTTGGCCGAAGCAACTAAGGTGTGGAATGTTTACAATATGATTTCCGACGCTGATAACTAGCTGAGTTCTTCTGCGAGGAACGTCAGGGTTAGCGGAGCGGTCTAACAAAGCCGGCGGCGTTGCGATGTCGGAGAACTGACCTCGTGTCCCTGGAAGGATGGTGCGTTGATGTGCCCAGGTAAAAGATGGCCTATTGAACCAATTCGCAGTACTTCTTGGGCTGTACGACTTCAGAGAACGGGCCAGGACGACTATAGCTGTAGCCGCTCTTGTGGCTGAGTTAAGTGGTTCAGGTGTCCGCAGTGTCAGACCACGCTCTACGCTGCCCTGTACGCTCTCGCCTAGAGTCCCTGCGTCGGCGTAACAGCTAGAGAACAAAAAAACAAGCGACAGAAAACCAAACCACCAAAATAATATAAAAATATAATAGTAGTTACAAGCAGATGGCAAATTACAAAAATCGTTACAATATTTTACTAAAATCAAAAAGTTATACAAATCAAACTGAATTTACGCTGAGCGATAGGATAGGAAAGGAAAGAAAAGAAGTTAGTAAAAGTGATGCGATGTATGATGTTAGGAAGTGCGCGGACGAACTATGATGTACAAAAAAAATAATCGAAAGATTATTTACTTTAACAAGTCAGTAAAATCTGAAACTGAATGCGTCAACCCTACGTAAAGTTACTCAAATAACCAAACTCTCAAAACGTAGGCTGAACAACAACTTAAAAATAATATCACAAAGTTCAAGATGAACTACAAAAAAATTATCAGTTTCAGAAATACGAAATGGCTACCAGGAGCAAATATTAACTTGAATAAAGCCGAAGGTACTGGTTCAGGAGATCGTCGCGTCTGCACAGGCACTCTCACAGTCTCTCACTATCAAACGGGGTGAGAAGGGAAAGGGGAATAGGAAACTCGAGTTATTTAAATATTATGATTATGCAGAATTACTAGCAAGTGATAAATTTCAAAAAATTGTATGTCATCAACAAAAATTAGGATACAAACGCACTGCGGCGTGTTCCACAAATCCTTAACCTAAGTTTATGCAGAGTTACGTATAAGATGCGAAATTTCAAAAAATTGATCGTGGAGTGGCCTCAGCTCACAACCACTTAGGGGTACCAAAAAAAAAGGGTAGGCTCGAATTATAAATAACCACTCTAGGGTGAGACTAGAAAGTCAACACCCAAGAGAATCAACAAAAAGGTGCTGCTTGTGAAGTAGACCATTGAACGAAATATCAAATAATAAGATCGAAATAAACAACAAAGTAGTTTCGTTTACTTACGTGAGGTTGAAAGGTAACAAAATAAGCAAAACAAAAAATGGAAACACGTGTTAGGCGTAAATCGCAAAAACACCAACCTCTCCGTAACGTGGCTACGACACAAGAGAGCGAGTTGACCGGCGGATGTCGGCACGCGTCAGGTTTCGCGTGGTCAAAAGAGCAACTAAAAAAACAGGGCTTGCCAAAATGTCTTGTTGCAGGGCTTCACTAAAATTAAGACTGCAACACTACCTCCTTCCGACGCAAAGAAATTTTATTGGCTAAATAAAATTTCTTAGGGGTGGACATCATCTTCATCGGAATCACCAGGGGGTGATGGTTTAAGGTCTTTGATATGCCAATTGCCCAAATTTTTCCATCGGAATCTTCTAATTGATAAACTAGCTTAGAAAGCTTGCGAATAACTTTGCAAGGGATGTATTTAGGGGCTAAACTAGAGGAGAAGAAATTAGCGGCATTGGAAAGAACATAATTTTTCTTCCAAACGGTGTCATCGACGTGAAACTCAAGAGGACGTCGGCGAAGATTATATTGTTTTGCGGCACGGTCATGAGATTTCTTTAATTTATTTTCCACTTTAGTGAAAACATCGTGCAAGTCTGACAGTTGGTGAGCGTAAGTGGCACGAGAATCAGAACAAATTAAATCGGGAGCTGAACCATAAAATTCACCGGACAAGGGAACATGCCGACCAAAGTTTAAATAAGCTGGGGAAAAACCAGTAACTTCGTGGACAGAAGTACGAATAGCCTGAGCTATTTTTTGCAAATTTTGATCCCAAACACGTTGATTATGTCCTAAATAAGAACGAATCGCGGTTTTAATGACGCGGTTAGTACGCTCTACAAAATTTATTTGGGGATGATATTTGGCATTGAACCACAGCTTAGGAATTTTGTATTGTTGTAATAATTTTTTAAATTCATTACTGACAAATTGAGTTCCGTTGTCGCACATCACAATTTGGGGAACACCATAAACAAGAAAAACTTCGCGTTCTAAAATAGTACAGATAGACTTGACTGTAGCTTGACGCAAGGGAAATATCAAAGGATATTTGGTAAACCAATCAGAGATAACTAAAACGTATAAGTGATTCGAGGAGGATCGGGGAAAGGGGCCCATCAAATCGATGGCTATGGCTTGCCAAGGGTAACGAACTAGTTTTTGGGTGCCCATCAAACCAGGTGGTTGAATTGACGGAGATTTTTGAGCTAAACAAGTTTTGCAACGAGTTACATAACGAATTACGCTAGACTTCATGTGAGGCCAATAAAACTGTTCTGATAGCTTTTTAAAAGTTTTAAATATACCGAAATGAGCCGAGGTAGGATGATCATGAACTTGACGTAGAATTTCATTACGTTTGTCCGAGGGTACAACGATTTTCCATGGGGAAATATTACTAGCGAGAGGAATTTTGGGATTTAATTTATAAATGACATCATTTTGGAGACGCCAATTAGGATAATTAGCAGGTGTTTCAGCGATTTGGTTCCGAAGCTTACAGTACCAGGGATCGGTGGTGGAAGAATAAGAAACAAGAGAAGCTAACTCCAGGGGAGCACGGGACAAGGCATCTGGAACTACGTTTAATTTTCCAGGGCGATGTAACAGTTCAAAATCAAATTGTTGGAGTTTAACAGCCCAACGAGCTAATTTTCCGGAAGGATCGGTCATATTCATCAACCACAACAGTGATGAATGGTCAGTAATTACTGTAAAATGGGAACCTTCAATGTAAGGACGAAATTTTTGTATTGCGAATACAACGGCAAGACACTCTTTTTCGGTAACCGAATAATTACGCTCTGCTTTGTTTAAGGTGCGACTGATATATGAAATTACATGCTCGTGTCCTTCAGAATCCTTTTGAGATAAAACAGCGGCGAGGCCATAATTAGAGGCATCGGTTTGAATACAAAAAGGTCGGGTAAAATCAGGACTAGCTAACACAGGCGCAGAAATGAGAGAGGTTTTCAAGGTGTTAAATGAATCGAGTGCTTCCGGAGTCCAGACTAATTTGTTAAGTTTACGTTTGCCAGAGGACAAAGCGTTAATGGGAGCGGCAATACTGGAAAACTGGGGTACAAAACGGCGGTACCAAGAGGCTAATCCCATGAATCGTTTAAGTTCAGTAACAGTTTGAGGTACAGGGAATTGAGCTATGGCTGCGACTTTGTCGGGGTTAGTTCTAAGACCATGTTTATCTATTACAAATCCGAGATAATTTAAACTAGAACGACAAAACTCACATTTGTCATGATTAACAGTTAACCCAGCAGTTTTTAATCGATCTAATACTGTATACAACAATGAAATATGTTCTTCAAAAGTTTTTGTGCTAATAATGATGTCATCTAAATAAACAAATACTGATGGCTCTAAGTCGTTACCGAGAACTTCGGACATAAGTCTCTGCAAAGCAGCGGGGGCATTAGTTAAACCAAAAGCAGTACGAGTAAATTCAAATAGGCCACGCCCAGGAACAGTGAACGCGGTTTTTTCGCAAGATTTCTCATCTAAAGGCATTTGCCAAAACGCGCTTTTCAGATCTATTGAAGACAGGAAGTTAGTGTCACGTAAATGATCTAATATATCTGAGATATAGGGCAAAGGATAAGCATCCTTTTTTGTGACTGAGTTAAGCTTACGGCCATCAAAACAAAGGCGGAAATCACCGGATTTCTTTTTCACTAAAAGGACTGGGGAAGACCAAGGGCTTTTGGAAGGACGAACTACACCGAGGGCTAACATTTTGTCAAGTTCTTTATGAAGGTGTGATAACATAGTAGGGGACATCGGGTAGTAACGTTGCTTGATAGGGGCTGCTTCGCCAGTGTCAATAGAATATTTAACTAAATGAGTGCATCCAAGTCCTTGAGAACTAAGTTTAGCATAAGCTTGCGTAACTAATTGAAGAGCGGCTCGTTGGGAATCAGTTAATTCCTCTTTACCTTTCAAAGAACAAACGGTGGCAATTTCGTTAGGCGAAGGAGTCCAAGAATTAGAAGCAAAATTTACTTGAATCTTAAATAAATTACAAAAATCAATTCCAAGGATGAGGGAATGTTTCACAGTAGGAACTACTAAAAATTGTAACAATTTGGTAACGGATCCGACAGTGATAGGTACTAACACGCTACCCAAAATAGGTTGTGAGGAACCATCAGCAGTACTAACATTTAAATCAGGGGTAGGCATGACTGACAGATTAGGAGAGGATAATAAGGATAATCCTGCTTTTCCAATTACAGAAGTATTAGCACCAGAATCTAGTAATGCTATTACGGGAGTTTTGTTAAACTGGATATCTATAAAAGGTCTAGTATCTTGTCCAGGATGTTGGATAAGAGGAGCAAGTTCTGAACTTTGGTAAAAACGCTTAACTGTATTTAACCATTTAATCCAAGAGGAACGATCAGCCTTTAGGGATGGTTCGAGGTACCGGCGGCTGCTACGGCACCAGACAACTCGTTTTTTGTCGAAGCACATCTGGGGCAAGTAGAACGCGTGACATTTTTATGTCCGCAAGAATAACAGCGTTTCTGGTGAGGTTGGGTACAATTTCGGGCTAAATGATCGGGGCTATTACAATTAAAGCATTTTCGAAACGGAGTAGAAGGCAACTCGTGAAGTTTTGGTCTAGATTCAATTTTATGAGAAGAGAAACGATCGCGATGATAAGCTAATTCAGGCTCTAACGTTCTAGGATTAATAAAGGGAGGATTCCGGAACTTGGAAATGCGGTATTCGGTATTTTCAATGACTTTACTGATGGAAATCAGTTGAGGAATGTTTTGCGACTGATTTACGGCTAGTTCTTTTTGGAGGCGAGGTTGTAGGTTTCGCATAATAAGGTTGAGACGGGTAGGTTCGTCAGGTGGGTTACTAAGCCGGTTAAAAAGGTTTTGGATTACAGCAACGTACATTTCAATACCTTCATCGGGTCCTTGAGTGCGATTTCGGATTTCATCCCATAATTCAAAATCATAATCACTAGGTAAAAATGCTGAGCGCAAACGAGACTCTAAATCGTGCCAAGAAGTTAATTGATCACGAACAGAACGATACCAAATCAAAGCAGGGCCCGTAAATAATTCATTGGCTTGTTGAAAAAGTTGTTGAGGGTGAATAGCTCGAGAGGAGGCTATTTCGCGAATTCTCTCTAGAAAAGAATTGACACTACCGCGGCCATCAAATGTTACATTCCATTTATGCAATGGTATAAAACCAGAAGTTGATCCAGCAAGGGGCGAAGGAGGAAACAGAACAGTTGGTCTAGGCATCGCGGGTTCACGAGGTATGGAGTGAAAACTTCCATGGGTAGGAGTAAGATTACAATGCGCGGGTTCCGAAGCTTTTACCGGGGGTTCGTCAAAGAATGAAATGAGATTATCCGAAGGTTTGCGAGATTCAAAATCAACGCGTAGCACGGCTAATTCGGTGATTAAAGGCAAACAAGGGTAAAACAGATTTAATCGAATAAGTCGACGATAAAGGTAATTCAATCGGTTTTGAAAATATTTACTATTTAAAGAAGAAGAGCTAGTAGAATTAATCAACTTACTGCGCAAATTTTGTAGCTTTTGTCTGCAATTTTCATAATCCTGACAAGGGTTGGTGAGGTGGAAGTCGGGTTTCACAGCATTATCTTTCTCCAACATTAATACTCCATGCAACAGCTTTCCAGCGTCTCCATCAGCAGGAATACCACGAACTTCTAGCTCGTATTCGATCTCATCCATCAATAGATCGCTTACCAAATTTGGATCCATATTTCCTCGGAATACAAATATTAATTAATAAATGAAGTGATTGTGAGAGATGTGAGTTAGTAATAAGTTCACTAATACAGTTAGCATAGAAGAGATAGAAAGAAGGAACGATTTCTAATAGAACAATTAAGTGTGGCGTTTTCAGGTTTTGGTAGATGGAATGCCAAATCAGGAAAGGAGTGCAAGTTATTTGTTATGGCTGGCCCCACGTTGGGGTGCCAATTTATTTGTGTTACACTTTACCTGGGTAGAAGCGCACAAACAAATCCTCGGCTAGCGATGGACAATGCGGTTGAAGTGTTGGTGGGTCCGGTTCTATTAGAGAAGGAAGAAAGGAAGGAAGAGAGAAAATGGGCGCCACCAAATTGAAAACATATACGACATACAAATATAAATTTGGTATATATTTTAGGCGAAAGTTTAGACAGGTTGTACAAATAATACAAATTGAAGTAAACCAAATCTGACTTGAACTTACTCTAGTTTGGCCGAAGCAACTAAGGTGTGGAATGTTTACAATATGATTTCCGACGCTGATAACTAGCTGAGTTCTTCTGCGAGGAACGTCAGGGTTAGCGGAGCGGTCTAACAAAGCCGGCGGCGTTGCGATGTCGGAGAACTGACCTCGTGTCCCTGGAAGGATGGTGCGTTGATGTGCCCAGGTAAAAGATGGCCTATTGAACCAATTCGCAGTACTTCTTGGGCTGTACGACTTCAGAGAACGGGCCAGGACGACTATAGCTGTAGCCGCTCTTGTGGCTGAGTTAAGTGGTTCAGGTGTCCGCAGTGTCAGACCACGCTCTACGCTGCCCTGTACGCTCTCGCCTAGAGTCCCTGCGTCGGCGTAACAGCTAGAGAACAAAAAAACAAGCGACAGAAAACCAAACCACCAAAATAATATAAAAATATAATAGTAGTTACAAGCAGATGGCAAATTACAAAAATCGTTACAATATTTTACTAAAATCAAAAAGTTATACAAATCAAACTGAATTTACGCTGAGCGATAGGATAGGAAAGGAAAGAAAAGAAGTTAGTAAAAGTGATGCGATGTATGATGTTAGGAAGTGCGCGGACGAACTATGATGTACAAAAAAAATAATCGAAAGATTATTTACTTTAACAAGTCAGTAAAATCTGAAACTGAATGCGTCAACCCTACGTAAAGTTACTCAAATAACCAAACTCTCAAAACGTAGGCTGAACAACAACTTAAAAATAATATCACAAAGTTCAAGATGAACTACAAAAAAATTATCAGTTTCAGAAATACGAAATGGCTACCAGGAGCAAATATTAACTTGAATAAAGCCGAAGGTACTGGTTCAGGAGATCGTCGCGTCTGCACAGGCACTCTCACAGTCTCTCACTATCAAACGGGGTGAGAAGGGAAAGGGGAATAGGAAACTCGAGTTATTTAAATATTATGATTATGCAGAATTACTAGCAAGTGATAAATTTCAAAAAATTGTATGTCATCAACAAAAATTAGGATACAAACGCACTGCGGCGTGTTCCACAAATCCTTAACCTAAGTTTATGCAGAGTTACGTATAAGATGCGAAATTTCAAAAAATTGATCGTGGAGTGGCCTCAGCTCACAACCACTTAGGGGTACCAAAAAAAAAGGGTAGGCTCGAATTATAAATAACCACTCTAGGGTGAGACTAGAAAGTCAACACCCAAGAGAATCAACAAAAAGGTGCTGCTTGTGAAGTAGACCATTGAACGAAATATCAAATAATAAGATCGAAATAAACAACAAAGTAGTTTCGTTTACTTACGTGAGGTTGAAAGGTAACAAAATAAGCAAAACAAAAAATGGAAACACGTGTTAGGCGTAAATCGCAAAAACACCAACCTCTCCGTAACGTGGCTACGACACAAGAGAGCGAGTTGACCGGCGGATGTCGGCACGCGTCAGGTTTCGCGTGGTCAAAAGAGCAACTAAAAAAACAGGGCTTGCCAAAATGTCTTGTTGCAGGGCTTCACTAAAATTAAGACTGCAACAATGTATAATAGCTAATGTTGGTGAAAACAAGATAAAAATGCTTTTTTAAGCATGCAAAAGCATACAAAACACCGTTTTCAAGTATTTAAAGTGTCATATTCATGTTTCTGTCATGTTTAATAGCTAATGTTGGTGAAAGCAATATAAAAATGCTGTTTTAAGCATGCAAAAGCATACAAAACACCGTTTTCAAGTATTTAAACTGTAATATTCATGTATATGTCGTGTGTAATGGCTTATGTTTACAAAATCAAGATAAAATAGCTGTTTTCAGCTTGCAAAAACATACAAAATGCTGTTTTCAAGTATTTAAACTGTCATATTCATGTTTCTGTCGTGTAAAATAGCTAATGTTGGTGAAAGCAAGATAAAAATGCTGTTTTAAGCATGCAAAAGCATACAAAACACCGTTTTCAAGTATTTAAACTGTCATATTTATGTATATGTCGAGTTTAATGGCTAATGTTTGCAAAATCAAGATAAAATAGCTGTTTTCAGCTTGCAAAAACATACAAAATGCTGTTTTCAAGTATTTAAACTGTCATATTCATGTTTCTGTCGTGTATAATAGCTAATGTTAGTGAAAGAAAGATAAAAATGCTATTTTAAGCATGCAAAGGCATACAAAACACCGTTTTTAAGTATTTAAACTGTCATATTCATGTATATGTCGTGTGTAATGGCTTATGTTTGCAAAATTAAGATAAAATAGCTGTTTTCAGCTTGCAAAAACATAAAATGCTGTTTTCAAGTATTTAAACAATCATATTCATGTTTCTGTCGTGTATAATAGCTAATGTTGTTGAAAGCAAGATAAAAATGCTGTTTTAAGCATGCAAAGGCATACAAAACACCGTTTTCAAGTATTTAAACTGTCCTATTCATGTTTCTGTCGTGTATAATAGCTAATGTTAATGAAAGCAAGATAAGAATGCTGTTTCAAACATGGAAAAGCATACAAAACACAGTTTTCAAGTATTTAAACTGTCATATTCATGTATATGTCGTGTGTAATGGCTTATGTATACAAAATCAAGATAAAATAGCTGTTTTCAGCTTGCAAAAACATACAAAATGCTGTTTTCAAGTATTTAAACTGTCAAATTTATGTTTCTGTCGTGTATAATAGCTAATGTTGGTGAAAGCAAGATAAAAATGCTGTTTTAAGCATGCAAAAGCATACAAAACACAGTTTTCAAGTATTTAAACTATCATATTCATGTTTCTGTCGTGTATAATAGCTAATGTTGGTGAAAACAAGATAAAAATGCTGTTTCAAACATGCAAAAGCATACAAAACACCGTTTACAAGTATTTAAACTGTCATATTCATGTATATGTCGTGTGTAATGGCTTATGTTTGCAAAGTCAAGATAAAATAGCGGTTTTCAACTTGCAAAAACATACAAAATGCTGTTTTCAAGTATTTAAACTGTCATATTCATGTTTCTGTCATGTATAATAGCTAATGTTGGTGAAAACAAGATAAAAATGCTTTTTTAAGCATGCAAAAGCATACAAAACACCGTTTTCAAGTATTTAAAGTGTCATATTCATGTTTCTGTCATGTTTAATAGCTAATGTTGGTGAAAGCAATATAAAAATGCTGTTTTAAGCATGCAAAAGCATACAAAACACCGTTTTCAAGTATTTAAACTGTCATATTCATGTTTCTGTCGTGTATAATAGCTAATGTTGGTGAAAGCAAGATAAAAATGCTGTTTTAATCATGCAAAAGCATACAAAACACCGTTTTCAAGTATTTAAAATGTCATATTCACGTATATGTCGTGTGTAATGGCTTATGTTTGCAAAATCAAGATAAAATAGCTGTTTTTAGCTTGCAAAAACATACAAAATGCTGTATTTAAGTATTTAAACTGTCATATTCATGTTTCTGTCGTGTATAATAGCTAATGCTGGTGAAAGCAAGATAAAAATGCTGTTTTAAGCATGCAGAAGCATACAAAACACCGTTTTCAAGTATTTAAACTGTCATATTCATGTTTCTGTCGTGTATAATAGCTAATGTTGGTGAAAGCAAGATAAAAATGCTGTTTTAAGCAGGCAAAAGCATACAAAACACCGTTTTCAAGTATTTAAACTGTCATATTCATGTATATGTCGTGTATAATGGCTTATGTTTGCAAAATCAAGATAAAATAGCTGTTTTCAGCTTGCAAAAACATACAAAATGCTATTTTCAAGTATTTAAACTGTCATATTCATGTTTCTGTCGTGTGTAATAGCTAATGTTAGTGAAAGCAAGATAAAAATGCTGTTTTAAGCATGCAAAAGCATACAAAACACCGTTTTCAAGTATATAAACTGTCATATTCATGTATATGTTGTGTGTAATGGCTTATGTTTGCAAAATCAAGATAAAGTAGCTGTTTTCAGCTTGCAAAAACATACAAAATGCTGTTTTTAAGTTTTTAAACTGTCATATTCATGTTTAGTCGTGTATAATAGCTAATGTTGGTGAAAGCAAGATAAAAATGCTGGTTTAAGCATGCAAAAGCGTACAAAACACCGTTTTCAAGTATTTAAACTGTCATATTCATGTATATGTCGTGTGTAATGGCTTATGTTAGCAAAATCAAGATAAAATAGCTGTTTTCAGATAGCAAAAACATACAAAATGCTGTTTTCAAGTATTTAAACTGTCATATTCATGTTTCTGTCATGTATAATAGCTAATGTTGGTGAAAGCAAGATAAAAATGCTGTTTTAAGCATGCAAAAGCATACAAAACACCGTTTTCAAATATTAAAACTGTGATATTCATGTATATGTCGTGTGTAATAGCTTATGTTTGCAAAATCAAGATAAAATAGCTGTTTTCAGCTTGCGAAAACATACAAAATGCTGTTTTCAAGTATTTAAATTGTCATATTCATGTTTCTGTCGTGTATAATAGATAATGTTGGTGAAAGCAAGATAAAAATGCTGTTTTAAGAATGCAAAAGCATACAAAACACCGTTTTCAAGTATTTAAACTGTAATTTTCATGTATATGTCGTGTGTAATTGCTTATGTTTGCTAAATCAAGATAAAATAGCTGTTTTCAGCTTGCAAAAACATACAAAATGCTGTTTTCAAGTATTTAAATTGTCATATTCATGTTTCTGTCGTGTATAATAGCTAATGTTGGTGAAAGCAAGATAAAAATGTTGGTTTAAGCATGCAAAAGCGTACAAAACACCGTCTTCAAGTATTTAAACTGTCATATTCATGTATATGTCGTGTGTAATGGCTTATGTTTGCAAAATCAAGATAAAATAGCTGTTTTCAGATAGCAAAAACATACAAAATGCTGTTTTCAACTATTTAAACTGTCATATTCATGTTTCTGTCATGTATAATAGCTAATGTTGGTGAAAGCAAGATAAAAATGCTGTTTTAAGCATGCAAAAGCATACAAAACACCGTTTTCAAGTATTTAAACTGTCATATTCATGTATATGTCGTGTGTAATGGCTTATGTTTGCAAAATCAAGATAAAATAGCTGTTTCCAGCTTGCAAAAACATACAAAATGCTGTTTTCAAATATATAAACTGTCATATTCATGTTTCTGTCGTGTATAATAGCTAATGTTGGTAAAAGCAAGATAAAAATGCTGTTTTAAGCATGCAAAAGCATACAAAACACCGTTTTCAAGTATTTAAACTGTCATATTCAAGTATATGTCGTGTGTAATGGCTTATGTTTGCAAAATCAAGATAAAATAGCTGTTTTCAGCTTGCAAAAACATACAAAATGCTGTTTTCAAGTATTTAAACTGTCATATTCATGTTTCTGTCGTGTATAATAGCTAATGTTGGTGAAAGCATGAATAAAATGCTGTTTTAAGGAAGCAAAAGCATACACAACACCGTTTTCAAGTATTTAAACTGTAATATTCATGTATATGTCGTGTGTAATGGCTTATGTTTACAAAATCAAGATAAAATAGCTGTTTTCAGCTTGCAAAAACATACAAAATGCTGTTTTCAAGTATTTAAACTGTCAAATTCATGTTTTTGTCGTGTAAAATAGCTAATGTTGGTGAAAGCAAGATAAAAATGCTGTTTTAAGCATGCAAAAGCATACAAAATACCGTTTTCAATTATTTAAACTGTCATATTCATGTTTCTGTCGTGTATAATAGCTAATGTTGGTGAAATCAATATAAAAATGCTGTTTTAAGCATGCAAAAGCATACAAAACACCGTTTTTAGTATTTAAACTTTCATATTTATGTATATGTCGTGTGTAATGGCTTATGTTTGGAAAATCAAGATAGTAGGTATGGGGATACCTGGGCCACCCCCCACCACTACCACTTTTTATGTGTGTGACGTCACAAGGCCACGCCTTCTTTTAAGAATACTGTATTTTGATTGGTTGAGAATTTTTGTGAGACCTGGACATCGTCTTTATACGAATATTATCTGGGTTGAAGTTGACCTTTAATAATAAAACACATATTAATTTTAAGTTTAATTTAAAATTTTACATGAGGAGCACGAGAGATTAGAGTCCCCCGGTTAACAATCAAATTTTTCGCTGTGAAAAAAGATAATACAGTTTTGTGTTGTCTGCTTATCACAACGACATCCGTTCTAAGAATAATTATGCAACATGATGCAACATATTTGTGTTTTAGTTTACATGTATTTAAATGGAAAAATGTTTCAGACAGCAACATATAGCAAATTAACATTGTTTCTTATGAAAAACACGAACAAATTTTTAATATTTAGCTTTGCACATACTAATGATATCTCTTTTCCGTTCGTTTATAATTAAGCGCGGTATAAATAGCTAATATCAGGTGACGACTAGTCATTTTGTATCTAATCTTTGAAGAATACATACGCATCCGCTAATTTATTATTATATTAAAAATATATCAACGGTGCTATAAAAATGGATAAATTTATTGTGACCAATGATTTTACAAAAATTGTTAAGCGTTTTAATGTTCGAGGGCGAACGGTCGAATTTAATATTCGAACAGTGCCCCCCGGGGAAGACCCTGTAAAATGGGTACGAAACGCAATTAATGATATTATATTGTACATCACTAAAGATGTAGAAGCTACTGATCAAGTAGGTTTTACATTCTGCAGTAAGAACTTCAAAAGCGGTCAAGGGTGGAAGAATTTTCAACCGGCGGCCGATGTTTTCGTGGATGATATATGGAAAGTGATTTCGGGGATATTCCAATCAAATTCCAAAGGTCTAAATACAGACACGTTTTGCCTAGGTAATTATATTATATTTAATTAAAAACTTTTTATTAATTTTTATATTTATTTTAAGGCGTAACCACTGTAAGAATGCCGAAAGGCACGGGAAAGTCCCCCTACAAATATAGCACATTTAACGAAGAATGTGCTATGCGGCGAGGAATTATTACCATTAATAATAGCGATAATTTGTGCCTGCCTCGGGCACTAGTTGTAGCCATGGCAAACGTAGAAAAGGACCCCGATTTTAACAAGGTACGAAAGGACACGGCAGGTCTGCAAACAAAAAGATCTAATAAGTTATTGCAAGATGCAGCTATAATTATTTCTGAAGAAGGAGCGGGGATAGCTGAGCTGTATAAGTTTCAACGATACTTTGATGGTAAATACAAAATATGTGTTTACCAATATGGAGGCAAGGGACGCGATGTTATGTTTGAAGGTACTAACGCTGACTGTACTTTGAACCTGTTATATAATCAGGGGCACTATAACGTTATAACATCCCTTACTTCCGCATTCTGCTGTGGTTACTACTGCGAGCAATGTCATATTCCCTACAACTCAAAAAACAAGCATAGATGTGGCGGTACATGTCAATCATGTCAACAGGCACCGGCATGTCCTACAGATATAAAAATTAGATGTGCAGATTGTAATCGCTGGTTTAAAAACCCACAGTGTTTTCAAAACCACAAAAAATTAAAATCACTTGGGAGAAACTCTGTTTGCAGCGAAATTGTTTGTTGTTCATCATGTTTAAAAACCGTTAGAAAAAACAGAATACACATTTGCGGTGAAATTTATTGTAAAATATGTAGAAAACATCAGCCTCAAGACCATCTTTGCTATATGCAGCCTGACACAGGCACGCCTAAAATAAAAGACTTTTTGTTTGTGTTTTACGACCTTGAGACACGACAAGAAAAAATTGTTGATGAAAGGACGGTAGAGCATGAACCAAATTTATGTGTGTTCAAACAATGCTGTGATATTTGTATAAACAAAAATAAATTATACACGTGCCAGAAATGCGGAGTAAGACTGCAAATTTTAAATAATAAAATTATTGAGGGGTTTATGTATTATTTACTTCAGCAGCGTAAAAAATTTAAAAATATTGTTGTACTTGCCCACAACGGCCAGGCGTTTGATCATACATTTTAACAAAGACTAATCTAACCCCCGAAACTGATTATGCGGGGTACAAAAAATTATTTCAATGGTATTGGGAAACATAAAATTTTTAGATTCAAATTAATTATTTTCCCATGGCACTGGTAAAAACTACCAAAAGCATTCGGTCTTGGAGATGAGTTTAAAAAAGGATATTTTCCTCACCTCTTTAATAAGGTCGAAAACGAAAATTATATAGGTCCGCTCCCCGAAAAATCATATTATAGTGCTTTACTTAAATAAAAATTTAACATAATTTTTATAAAGTTCACGCTAGTATTTCGTGTCAAACAGACACTCTGAGCATATCAAACTAGCGCTAGTAATAACACTGTTATCAAATGTTTTATTTATCACACCATAAGCGTCTCTTTATTAGCAGAATAAAGTTATTATTACCGTGCCGTGATTATCGCATCGAAGCCAGGCGTTATATATTTAGTTCGCATTAAAAAATTCATGTTATACCGACACCTATAGATTGTACTCATGTGAAAAGTAATGTAATGTAACTTTATTTAATTATTAAAACAATTTTTTTTTGTTTTTTAATAAACAAAATTCGTATATTAAAACAACTTTAAATACAGTCCGAAAGAGTTGTTATTGTTAAACAACTATGCACGTAGGTTTTTAAGGGCAAATAAGGGTATATTGAGGGTATAATGAGGATATACTGAGGGTATACTAAGGGTAAATAAGAAGTGTAAAATAAAAATATAATAGCTTATTTATAGTTATTAGTCACAAAACAGATTTGTAAAACAGTAAAACAATTCCACATACAGGTTTTGAGGGGTAAATAGGTGATAATTTTAATCAGGGAATAAAAATTAACATAAAAAACTTGTTATTACTTGATTAATAACTGTCAACATGATCATATGTCCTACCTGTAATAAAAATTTTAATTGGCAGAGTGGATTTAGTAGACACATGACTTCTGTACATAATATAAAACATCAATTTCATTGTGGGAAATGTAAGAAAATTTTTTCGCGAAAAGATAATTTTATAAGACATAATTAATTCACCAAAAAAATAGTTTTATGTCTTTTATTAATACTGACACTACTAATACAGTAGTAGCAAATAAGAAAATAGTAAATAGTATTGGTGGTAACCTTCTTTCAGACATAATTAATAATAGCAAAAATAATTTTAATAAATATAATAAAGTTATGAAGAAAAAAAGGGAGGAAGAGGAGGAGGAGGAGGAGGAGGAGGAGGAGGAGGAGGAGGAGGAGGAGGAGGAGAATGCTATAAATTTTGATCCTAATAACGCCGTTGATAAATTAAGAAAATTATATGTATCCTCGCCTGATTCATTGGAGATTCAACTGGTAATTGAAAAACTTCGAAAATATAAATATATATATTAACAAAATAAATAAATTTTTTGCTGTGAAATATTTACTTTTGTACACTATTGTTTATTGATTACCTGATTTTGATAATTTAATTGAATATGAGAATAATTTTATATATTGTATTAGAAATGTATTAATAATAAATATTATTTTTAACGTTTTTTGTTTTTTATTTTATAAATTAGCCTCATCTTCCTAAAATTAATCTCTGCTTATCAGACGTGTTTCCGCTGCATTGCTGTTCATCGCTAAAAATTGTCACAATTGCACATTTAATCGAATACAGTAGTTGACAGTGTAAAGTTATGTTTTTGTGATTTATTAATGATTATTTTTAATTTACACAAAGTTTTAGTTTTATATAGTTATTAAAAATTATTTACTTATGCTGTGTGTTTTTATATTAGTGCTTGGTTGTGCATGCATCGAGGAATAATTATTAAAGCAATTTAATTCATAATTGTTTCTGATTTTTTTTTAATTTTAAAAAAGAGATCATTTACAGTTGTGATTTAAAATTTCCTAAAAGCAACTGTGTAAGTTAATATCAAGTAAAATTTAAATAAACATAAGAACTATTACCACATGAAAGCTGTCAACAATTTACACGGTAATATTTTTGTTTAACAATCTAAAAGTACTGTCAAGATGTCTGGTGCAAACTGTGTTTATATCAAAACAGGACTTGTATGCTTTTCACACATATAAAAATTCAGCTACTTTTTAATTTAGTTTATAACAATAACTATATTAATAAACTTATACAAAAAGGCGTTTGGACACACAAAGCCGTCTGATCACACAGGGCTACCTAGTTTTTTGCCCACCTGTTAATTGTGTAGAATATTAAAAAGCTTTCATAACGCAACTAAAACGCTAATAAAATTCAAATGTAGGTTTAATTAATTATTATAATTGTACCTACACTTTTTATATGTAATAAAACTTGTAATATATTTATTATATACGAAAAACGTAGGTACAATACAATATAACAAGCATTGTGTATTATGAGTAATTTTCAACGCCTAGAAAACCAGGCGATGGATATTAGGCAACTTGCAATATATTTATATAGAATAATATTTAGTTAATCTTATATAATAAATATATTATAAGATTTAACTGCAGCAAAATACCCCCTGTTTTCACCCTGTATATTTACATTAATAAATTGCTATTTTAATTATTTACCTAGTCAAAATTTATATTTTTTAAAAAGTTTATTGTTAGAGGTTAAATTAAGAGTGTACAAAATAAAACGTGGTTATTTATCTAAGTTACATCCTGTTTTCAGAATTATCTGGCTTGAGCATTCAGTCACAGTTACAGTGTCGGTTAAGAGTGTAGTGTGTGTGTGTTATATTGATTATTTTAATACTCACAATAGAATATGGCTTTTATATTTTTGATTGCTATTAAAAAGATCAATTACTATTGTGAATTTAAAATTTTCTAAAAGCAGCTATGTAAGGTGTTGTTAATGTGATTTGGTGCTTGTGTATTTATGCTATCAATAGTGGTTTTATTTGAAGTTTTTGGAAGTCTTCTTCAGAGGTTTAATGCTACTATTTGGTATTTGCCGCTGTTGGTCCAGCCATCGTAATCAGAGGTATGATTTTATTGGAAATATAATAAATATTTCGCTCTTGCATCATGTTTGTCGAATAACTAAAAAGCTTTTTTCCTGCAATTAAAAAGTTCAAAAGTAAAACAAATAAAATAGCAAAAATATTAACATAAAATATTTATTTCAAAAAATATATTTTACAATCTTGATTTAGGTAATTTTTTACAATAATTAAAACTAAATAATTATATAAGGGTGATATTTCAAAGGATGAGGTAAATTACCCTAACTTTGAGATGCTTAAAACATTTTACAATAAAATTACAAATAAATATTATTAATTGTTTATAGTTTACAAAATTTTATTCAACGCGTTGTTTTTTATTATACCCGTACGGAACAGAATCATGCTGTATAAATTTTCTCTTACAAGAGGTTGGCTTAAATATTTTTTCCTCATCCTGCGTCACTACTTCATGCAATTTTGTGCGCCTAATTAATTTAAACGCTATTTTTTTAGTCTCAATAGCCTCGTCCATAACCATCTCTTTAAGCGTACTAAAATTAATTTTTTTACACGCCTCGTAATTCAAACAAATACCCTTTATTTTACATACTTCGAAGTATTTATTTATACTTGGTGAATAAACTATGTAAGCATAACTTTTGGGCCCGCCAGAAGCAAATTCCGTTATGTAACTACCAGGCCCGTATTCAGTTAATTCGTCGGTCATATCACCAACACAATTTCCCAAGACAGGGTCAATATCTCCGGGTTTTGATATAAAAATCACCGAATCTGTGTCGTAATATATTACTCTTTTGCCTAGTTGATCAAGGTAGTCGTATAGCTTTAAACGTGCCAGGGTTGTAGTGTAGGCGGCTAAACATACGTTTACTGTAGAAAGCATATCATAACATTCCTCAGTATGCTCGTAATTTACTACGAGTGTGTTATCATTAACGGGAAGTACAGCATTTACTATAATTGTAGGATCGGACATAATGTCAAAAAATTCATCAGGTTTATTTATAATTTTTGTTTTTGGCTGATTTTCCCGCTGCCCCAGTTTTCCCCAAAACGAATTAAGCATTAGTTTTGCTAGGGCTCTTAACCCAGGGTTTTCTACAATTTCATCAAATTCTAATTTTATCCCTTCTTGTTCCTTAAATTTTGTAATATATGCGTCTTTTTGTTTTTTAGTTAAACAGCCTGCCGGCCACCCCGAAGCCTGTTGCTTTATTTTAATGAACTTGTCCATCATACCCGTAAATAAACCCTCATCATTGTTTATTTTATTGAGTTGTGCAGTTTCATACTTCCACAATTCATGTGTTTTAATTAATTTATATCCTTTCTCCAGCGCTTTTAGTACTTCATCTATTACCCAGGTGCCTGTTATAGCTCTTTCTAAATCACCGTGACAACATTCATTCATATTTAAATTTTGCGCACAAACACGACATAGTGTAAACATTAATTTATTTTTTAGTTTTAAAGGTAACACAGGGTGATATAAATTTTGTGGCGGTAAAATAGTGCATTTTATTAAACAGTCAATTCCCTCTAAATTTTTTGGGCACTCATCGCCTACATAAACCGTGGGATGCCCGACCGGATACTTTCCGTTTTTACACACATACGGGTATAGTGAGCAAATATCAATATAGTTGATTTTCTCGCTGTCGCTACATGCGTAATATGATTTTGTATTCCCTGTTCGACCACCATAAAATGCATCGCGGGGATTAAGGGGCACGTTTAAAAGCAGTGGCGATGTGCAAGTAATTTCTTTTATTTTATTATTTGTTTCAAGCATTCGCCGAAAATCGCATTCCCACATTTCCACAACCTCGTAACCTAACGCCCTGAGTTTATCTGTTTTAGCTAAAGTTGACTCATAGCGCTGATTAAGAGTCTGCGTGGGGTCATCAGCAAGTGGTTTATCCCTCGAATATTTTTGGCATTCGGGGTGCCCGTGATAATAGCATCCGTTAAACTCAAATACTTGATTTGTAGATTCGCAGTAACCATCAACCTTCAGCCCTCCTAATCTTACTTCTTTTTGCTTTGCAGAGTGTAAAATATTTATGTTTCGAGAGTGTTCCTCCCATACAAGCCACTGTATAGCAATTTTTGATTGGTTGTCGCGATTGCGATATCCACCTTTTGGAATTATTCCAATTGTATTGGGCTTTAAAAAATTACGTCTGTATACTTTATTGCACGCCGAGGCAATTGTGCACGCTTCCGTAAACGGACACACATTCCCCGTGGAAATAAGTTGCTCTCTAAATTTCAGACAAGCTTGTGTTAAAATTTCTACGTCCGAAATACAATAATCAACTAAATCCCGCTGCATATTAAACTCATCGTTTTTATGTTTCTCATACCACTCTAAAAATTTTGTTCTTTCTGCATCTTTCATTGTATCTGGACTATAATATGATTTTTCGGGGAGCGGACCTATATAATTTTCGTTTTCGACCTTATTAAAGAGGTGAGGAAAATATCCTTTTTTAAACTCATCTCCAAGACCGAATGCTTTTGGTAGTTTTACCAGTGCCATGGGAAAATAATTAATTGAATCTAAAAATTTTATGTTTCCCAATACCATTGAAATAATTTTTGTACCCCGCATAATCAGTTCGGGGGTTAGATTAGTCTTTGTTAAAATGTAATTTAACACAAACTGATGATCAAACGCCTGGCCGTTGTGGGCAAGTACAACAATATTTTTAAATTTTTTACGCTGCTGAAGTAAATAATACATAAACCCCTCAATAATTTTATTATTTAAAATTTGCAGTCTTACTCCGCATTTCTGGCACGTGTATAATTTATTTTTGTTTATACAAATATCACAGCATTGTTTGAACACACATAAATTTGGTTCATGCTCTACCGTCCTTTCATCAACAATTTTTTCTTGTCGTGTCTCAAGGTCGTAAAACACAAACAAAAAGTCTTTTATTTTAGGCGTGCCTGTGTCAGGCTGCATATAGCAAAGATGGTCTTGAGGCTGATGTTTTCTACATATTTTACAATAAATTTCACCGCAAATGTGTATTCTGTTTTTTCTAACGGTTTTTAAACATGATGAACAACAAACAATTTCGCTGCAAACAGAGTTTCTCCCAAGTGATTTTAATTTTTTGTGGTTTTGAAAACACTGTGGGTTTTTAAACCAGCGATTACAATCTGCACATCTAATTTTTATATCTGTAGGACATGCCGGTGCCTGTTGACATGATTGACATGTACCGCCACATCTATGCTTGTTTTTTGAGTTGTAGGGAATATGACATTGCTCGCAGTAGTAACCACAGCAGAATGCGGAAGTAAGGGATGTTATAACGTTATAGTGCCCCTGATTATATAACAGGTTCAAAGTACAGTCAGCGTTAGTACCTTCAAACATAACATCGCGTCCCTTGCCTCCATATTGGTAAACACATATTTTGTATTTACCATCAAAGTATCGTTGAAACTTATACAGCTCAGCTATCCCCGCTCCTTCTTCAGAAATAATTATAGCTGCATCTTGCAATAACTTATTAGATCTTTTTGTTTGCAGACCTGCCGTGTCCTTTCGTACCTTGTTAAAATCGGGGTCCTTTTCTACGTTTGCCATGGCTACAACTAGTGCCCGAGGCAGGCACAAATTATCGCTATTATTAATGGTAATAATTCCTCGCCGCATAGCACATTCTTCGTTAAATGTGCTATATTTGTAGGGGGACTTTCCCGTGCCTTTCGGCATTCTTACAGTGGTTACGCCTTAAAATAAATATAAAAATTAATAAAAAGTTTTTAATTAAATATAATATAATTACCTAGGCAAAACGTGTCTGTATTTAGACCTTTGGAATTTGATTGGAATATCCCCGAAATCACTTTCCATATATCATCCACGAAAACATCGGCCGCCGGTTGAAAATTCTTCCACCCTTGACCGCTTTTGAAGTTCTTACTGCAGAATGTAAAACCTACTTGATCAGTAGCTTCTACATCTTTAGTGATGTACAATATAATATCATTAATTGCGTTTCGTACCCATTTTACAGGGTCTTCCCCGGGGGGCACTGTTCGAATATTAAATTCGACCGTTCGCCCTCGAACATTAAAACGCTTAACAATTTTTGTAAAATCATTGGTCACAATAAATTTATCCATTTTTATAGCACCGTTGATATATTTTTAATATAATAATAAATTAGCGGATGCGTATGTATTCTTCAAAGATTAGATACAAAATGACTAGTCGTCACCTGATATTAGCTATTTATACCGCGCTTAATTATAAACGAACGGAAAAGAGATATCATTAGTATGTGCAAAGCTAAATATTAAAAATTTGTTCGTGTTTTTCATAAGAAACAATGTTAATTTGCTATAAGTTGCTGTCTGAAACATTTTTCCATTTAAATACATGTAAACTAAAACACAAATATGTTGCATCATGTTGCATAATTATTCTTAGAACGGATGTCGTTGTGATAAGCAGACAACACAAAACTGTATTATCTTTTTTCACAGCGAAAAATTTGATTGTTAACCGGGGGACTCTAATCTCTCGTGCTCCTCATGTAAAATTTTAAATTAAACTTAAAATTAATATGTGTTTTATTATTAAAGGTCAACTTCAACCCAGATAATATTCGTATAAAGACGATGTCCAGGTCTCACAAAAATTCTCAACCAATCAAAATACAGTATTCTTAAAAGAAGGCGTGGCCTTGTGACGTCACACACATAAAAAGTGGTAGTGGTGGGGGGTGGCCCAGGTATCCCCATACCTACTCAAGATAAAATAGCTGTTTTCAGCTTGCAAAAACATACAAAATGCTGTTTTCAAGTATTTAAACTGTCATATTCATGTTTCTGTCGTGTATAATAGCTAATGTTGGTGAAATCAAGATAAAAATGCTGTTTTAAGCATGCAAAAGCATACAAAACACCGCTTTCAAGTATTTAAAATGTCATATTCATGTATATGTCGTGTGTAATGGCTTATGTTGGTGAAAGCAAGATAAAAATGCTGTTTTAAGCATGCAAAAGCATACAAAACACCTTTTTAAAGTATTTAAACTGTCATATTCATGTTTCTGTCTTGTATAATAGCTAATGTTGGGGAAAGCAAGATAAAAATGCTGTTTTAAGCATGCAAAAGCATACAAAACACCGTTTTCAAGTATTTAAACTGTCATATTCATGTATATGTTATGTGTAATGGCTTATGTTGGCAAAATCAAGATAAATTAGCTGTTTTCAGCTTGCAAAAATATACAAAATGCTGTTTTCATGTATTTAAACTGTAATATTCATGTTTCTGTCGTAAATAATAGCTAATGTTGGTGAAAGCAAGATAAAAATGCTGTTTCAAGCATGCAAAAGCATACAAAACACCGTTTTCAAGTATTTAAACTGTCATATTCATGTTTCTGTCGTGTATAATAGCTAATGTTAGTGAAAGCAAGATAAAAATGCTGTTTTAAGCATGCAAATGAATACAAAACACCGTTTTCAAGTAGTTAAACTGTCATATTCATGTATATGTCGTGTGCAATGGCTTATATTTGCAAAATCAAGATAAAATAGCTGTTTTTAGCTTGCAAAAACATACAAAATGGTGTTTTCAAGTATTTAAATGTCATATTCATGTTTCTGTCGTGTATAATAGCTAAAGTTGGTGAAAGCAAGATAACAATGCTGTTTTAAGCATGCAAAAGCATACAAAACACCGTTAGAAGTATTTAAACTGTCATATACATGTATATGTCGTGAGTAATGGCTTATGTTTGCAAAATCAAGATAATATAGCTGTTTTCAGCTTGCAAAAACATACAAAATGCTGTTTTTAAGTATTTAAATTGTCATATTCATGTTTCTGTCATGTATAATGGCTAATGTTGGTGAAAGCAAGATAAAAATGCTGTTTTAAGCATGCAAAAGCATACAAAACACCGTTTAGAAGTATTTAAACTGTCATATTCATGTATATGTCGTTTGTAATGGCTTATGTTTGCAAAATCAAGATAAAATAGCTGTTTTCAGCTTGCAAAAACATACAAAATGCTGTTTTCAAGTATTTGAACTGTCATATTCAAGTTTTCATGTATAATAGCTAATGTTGGTGAAAGCAAGATAAAAATGCTGGTTTAAGCATGCAAAAGCATACAAAACACCGTTTTCAAGTATATAAACTGTCATATTCATGTTTCTGTCGTGTATAATGGCTAATGTTGGTGAAAGCAATATAAAAATGCGGTTTTAAGCATGCAAAAGCATACAAAACACCGTTTTCAAGTATTTAAACTGTCATATTCATGTATATGTCGTGTGTAATGGCTTATGTTTGCAAAATCGAGATAAAATAGCTGTTTTCAGCATGCAAAAACATACAAAATGCTGTTTTCAAGTATTTAAACTGTCATATTCATGTTTCTGTCGTGTACAATAGATAAAGTTGGTGAAAGCAAGATAAAAATGCTGTTTTAAGCATGCAAAAGCATACAAAACCCCGTTAGAAGTATTTAAACTGTCATATTCATGTATATGTCGTGTGTAATGGCTTATGTTTGCAAAATCAAGACAAAATAGCTGTTTTCAGCTTGCAAAAACCAACAAAATGCTGTTTTCAAGTATTTAAATTGTCACATTCATGTTTCTGTCGTGTATAATGGCTAATGTTGGTAAAAGCAACATAAAATAGCTGTTTTCAGCTTGCAAAAACATACAAAATGCTGTTTTCAAGTATTTAAATTGTCATATTCATGTTTCTGTCGTGTATAATAGCTAATGTTAATTAAAGCAAGATAAAAATGCTGTTTTAAGCATGCAAAAGCATACAAAACACCGTTTTCAAGTATTTAAACTGTAATTTTCATGTACATGTCGTGTGCAATGGCTTATGTTTGCTAAATCAAGATAAAATAGCTGTTTTCAGCTTGCAAAAACATACAAAATGCTGTTTTCAAGTATTTAAACTGTCATATTTATGTTTCTGTCGTGTATAATAGCTAATGTTGGTGAAAGCAAGATAAAAATGCTGTTTTAAGCATGCAAAAGCATACAAAACACCGTTTTCAAGTATTTAAACTGTCATATTCATGTTACTGTCGTGTATAATAGCTAATGTTGGTGTAAGCAAGAAAAAAATGCTGTTTTAAACATGCAAAAGCATACAAAACACTGTTTTCAAGTATTTAAACTGTCATATTCATGTTTCTGTCGTGTATAATAGCTAATGTTGATGAAAGCAAGATAAGAATGCTGTTTCAAACATGCAAAAGCATACAAAACACAGTTTTCAAGTATTTAAACTGTCATATTCATGTATATGTCGTGTGTAATGGCTTATGTTTACAAAATCAAGATAAAATAGCTGTTTTCAGCTTGCAAAAACATACAAAATGCTGTTTTTAAGTATTTAAACTGTCAAATTTATGTTTCTGTCGTGTATAATAGCTAATGTTGGTGAAAGCAAGATAAAAATGCTGTTTTAGGCATGCAAAAGCATACAAAACACAGTTTTCAAGTATTTAAACTATCATATTCATGTTTCTGTCGTGTATAATAGCTAATGTTGGTGAAAACAAGATAAAAATGCTGTTTCAAACATGCAAAAGCATACAAAACACCGTTTTCAAGTATTTAAACTGTCATATTCATGTACATGTCGTGTGTAATGGCTTATGTTTGCAAAATCAAAATAAAATAGCTGTTTTCAGCTTGCAAAAACATACAAAATGCTGTTTTTAAGTATTTAAACTGTCATATTCATGTTTCTGTCGTGTATAATAGCTAATGTTGGTGAAAGCAATATAAAAATGCTGTTTTAAGCATGCAAAAGCATACAAAACACCGTTTTCAAGTATTTAAACTGTCATATTTATGTATATGTCGTGTGTAATGTCTTATGTTTGCAAAATCAAGATAAAATAGCTGTTTTCAGCTTGCAAAAACATACAAAATGCTGTTTTCAAGTATTTAAATTGTCATATTCATGTTTCTGTCGTGTATAATAGCTAATGTTAATTAAAGCAAGATAAAAATGCTGTTTTAAGCATTCAAAAGCATACAAAACACCGTTTTCAAGTATTTAAACTGTAATTTTCATGTATATGTCGTGGGCAATGGCTTATGTTTGCTAAATCAAGATAAAATAGCTGTTTTTAGCTTGCAAAAACATACAAAATGCTGTTTTCAAGTATTTAAACTGTCATATTCATGTTTCTGTCGTGTATAATAGCTAATGTTGGTGAAAGCAAGATAAAAATGCTGTTTTAAGCATGCAAAAGCATACAAAACACCGTTTTCAAGTATTTAAACTGTCATATTCATGTTACTGTCGTGTATAATAGCTAATGTTGGTGAAAGCAAGATAAAAATGCTGTTTTAAGCATGCAAAAGCATACAAAACATCGTTTTCAAGTATTTAAACTGTCATATTCATGTTTCTGTTGTGTATAATAGCTAATGTTGGTGAAAGCAAGATAAAAATGCTGTTTTAAGCATGCAAAAGCATACAAAACACCGTTTTCAAGTATTTAAACTGTCATATTCATGTATATGTCGTGTGTAATGGCTTATGTTTGCAAAATCAAGATAAAATAGCAGTTAACAGCTTGCAAAAACATACAAAATGCTGTTTTCAAGTATTTAAACTGTCATATTCATGTTTCTGTCGTGTATAATAGCTAATGTTGGTAAAAGCAAGATAAAAATGCTGTTTTAAGCATGCAAAAGCATACAAATCACCGTTTTCAAGTAATTAAACTGTCATATTCATGTTTCTGTCGTGTATAATAGCTATTGTTGGTGAAAGCAAGATAAAAATGCTGTTTTATACATGCAAAAGCATACAAAACACCGTTTTCAAGTATTTAAACTGTCATATTCATGTATATGTCGTGTGTAATGGCTTATGTTTGCAAAATGAAGATAAAATAGCTGTTTTCAGCTTGCAAAAACATAAAATGCTGTTTTCAAGTAATTAAACTGTCATATTCATGTTTCTGTCGTGTATAATAGCTATTGTTGGTGAAAGCAAGATAAAAATGCTGTTTTAAACATGCAAAAGCATACAAAATACCGTTTTCAAGTATTTAAACTGTCATATTCATGTATATGTCGTGTGTAATGGCTTATGTTTGCAAAATCAAGATAAAATAGCAGTTTTCAGCTTGCAAAAACATACAAAATGCTGTTTTCAAGTATTTAAACTGTCATATTCAGGTTTTTGCCGTGTATAATAGCTAATGTTGGTGAAAGCAAGATAAAAATGCTGTTTTAAGCATGCAAAAGCATACAAAACACCGTTTTCAAGTATTTAAACTGTCATATTTATGTATATGTCGTGTGTAATGGCTTATGTTTGCAAAATCAAGATAAAATAGCTATTTTCATCTTGCAAAAACATACAAAATGCTGTTTTCAAGTATTTAAATTGTCATATTCATGTTTCTGTCGTGTATAATAGCTAATGTTAATTAAAGCAAGATAAAAGTGCTGTTTTAAGCATGCAAAAGCATACAAAACACCGTTTTTAAGTATTTAAACTGTAATTTTCATGTATATGTCGTGTGCAATGGCTTATGTTTGCTAAATCAAGATAAAATAGCTGTTTTCAGTTTGCAAAAACATACAAAATGCTCTTTTCAAGTATTTAAACTGTCATATTCATGTTTCTGTCGTTTATAATAGCTAATGTTGGTAAAAGCAAGATAAAAATGCTGTTTTAAGCATGCAAAAGCATACAAAACACCGTTTTCAAGTATTTAAACTGTCATATTCATGTTACTGTCGTGTATAATAGCTAATGTTGGTGAAAGCAAGCAAAAATGCTGTTTTAAGCATGCAAAAGCATACAAAACACCGTTTTCAAGTATTTAAACTGTCATATTCATGTATATGTTGTGTGTAATGGCTTATGTTTGCAAAATCAAGATAAATTAGCTGTTTTCAGCTTGCAAAAATATACAAAATGCTGTTTTCAAGTATTTAAACTGTAATATTTATGTTTCTGTCGTGTATAATAGCTAATGTTGGTGAAAGCAAGATAAAAATGCTGTTTCAAGCATGCAAAAGCATACAAAACACCGTTTTCAAGTATTTAAACTGTCATATTCATGTTTCTGTCGTGTATAATAGCTAATGTTAGTGAAAGCAAGATAAAAATGCTGTTTTAAGCATGCAAATGAATACAAAACACCATTTTCAAGTAGTTAAACTGTCATATTCATGTATATGTCGTGTGCAATGGCTTATGTTTGCAAAATCAAGATAAAATAGCTGTTTTTAGCTTGCAAAAACATACAAAATGGTGTTTTCAAGTATTTAAATGTCATATTCATGTTTCTGTCGTGTATAATAGCTAAAGTTGGTGAAAGCAAGATAACAATGCGGTTTTAAGCATGCAAAAGCATACAAAACACCGTTAGAAATATTTAAACTGTCATATACATGTATATGTCGTGTGTAATGGCTTATGTTTGCAAAATCAAGATAATATAGCTGTTTTCAGCTTGCAAAAACATACAAAATGCTGTTTTCAAGTATTTAAATTGTCATATTCATGTTTCTGTCATGTATAATGGCTAATGTTGGTGAAAGCAAGATAAAAATGCTGTTTTAAGCATGCAAAAGCATACAAAACACCGTTTACAAGTATTTAAACTGTCATATTCATGTATATGTCGTTTGTAATGGCTTATGTTTGCAAAATCAAGATAAAATAGCTGTTTTCAGCTTGCAAAAACATACAAAATGCTGTTTTCAAGTATTTGAACTGTCATATTCAAGTTTTCTTGTATAATAGCTAATGTTGGTGAAAGCAAGATAAAAATGCTGGTTTAAGCATGCAAAAGCATACAAAACACCGTTTTCAAGTATATAAACTGTCATATTCATGTTTCTGTCGTGTATAATGGCTAATGTTGGTGAAAGCAATATAAAAATGCGTTTTTAAGCATGCAAAAGCATACAAAACACCGCTTTCAAGTATTTAAACTGTCATATTCATGTATACGTCGTGTGTAATGGCTTATGTTTGCAAAATCGAGATAAAATAGCTGTTTTCAGCATGCAAAAACATACAAAATGCTGTTTTCAAGTATTTAAACTGTCATATTCATGTTTCTGTCGTGTACAATAGCTAAAGTTGGTGAAAGCAAGATAAAAATGCTGTTTCAAGCATGCAAAAGCATACAAAACCCCGTTAGAAGTATTTAAACTGTCATATTCATGTATATGTCGTGTGTAATGGCTTATGTTTGCAAAATCAAGATAAAATAGCTGTTTTCAGCTTGCAAAAACCAACAAAATGCTGTTTTCAAGTATTTAAATTGTCATATTCATGTTTCTGTCGTGTATAATTGCTAATGTTGGTAAAAGCAACATAAAATAGCTGTTTTCAGCTTGCAAAAACATAAAAAATGCTGTTTTCAAGTATTTAAATTGTCATATTCATGTTTCTGTCGTGTATAATAGCTAATGTTAATTAAAGCAAGATAAAAATGCTGTTTTAAGCATGCAAAAGCATACAAAACACCGTTTTCAAGTATTTAAACTGTAATTTTCATGTACATGTCGTGTGCAATGGCTTATGTTTGCTAAATCAAGATAAAATAGCTGTTTTCAGCTTGCAAAAACATACAAAATGCTGTTTTCAAGTATTTAAACTGTCATATTCATGTTTCTGTCGTGTATAATAGCTAATGTTGGTGAAAGCAAGATAAAAATGCTGTTTTAAGCATGCAAAAGCATACAAAACACCGTTTTCAAGTATTTAAACTGTCATATTCATGTTACTGTCGTGTATAATAGCTAATGTTGGTGAAAGCAAGAAAAAAATGCTGTTTTAAGCATGCAAAAGCATACAAAACACTGTTTTCAAGTATTTAAACTTTCATATTCATGTTTCTGTCGTGTATAATAGCTAATGTTGGTGAAAGCAAGATAAAAATGCTGTTTTAAGCATGCAAAAGCATACAAAACACCGTTTTCAAGTATTTAAACTGTCATATTCATGTTTCTGTCGTGTATAATAGCTAATGTTGATGAAAGCAAGATAAGAATGCTGTTTCAAACATGCAAAAGCATACAAAACACAGTTTTCAAGTATTTAAACTGTCATATTCATGTATATGTCGTGTGTAATGGCTTATGTTTACAAAATCAAGATAAAATAGCTGTTTTCAGCTTGCAAAAACATACAAAATGCTGTTTTTAAGTATTTAAACTGTCAAATTTATGTTTCTGTCGTGTATAATAGCTAATGTTGGTGAAAGCAAGATAAAAATGCTGTTTTAGGCATGCAAAAGCATACAAAACACAGTTTTCAAGTATTTAAACTATCATATTCCTGTTTCTGTCGTGTATAATAGCTAATGTTAGTGAAAACAAGATAAAAATGCTGTTTCAAACATGCAATAGCATACAAAACACCGTTTTCAAGAATTTAAACTGTCATATTCATGTATATGTCGTGTGTAATGGCTTATGTTTGCAAAATCAAAATAAAATAGCTTGCAAAAACATACAAAATGCTGTTTTTAAGTATTTAAACTGTCATATTCATGTTTCTGTCGTGTATAATAGCTAATGTTGGTGAAAGTAAGATAAAAATTCTGGTTTATGCATGCAAAAGCATACAAAACACCGTTTTCAAGTATTTAAAGTGTCATATTCCTGTTTCTGTCGTGTTTAATAGCTAATGTTGGTGAAAGCAAGATAAAAATGCTGTTTTAAGCATGCAAAAGCATACAAAACACCGTTTTCAAGTATTTAAACTGTCATATTTATGTATATGTCGTGTGTAATGGCTTATGTTTGCAAAATCAAGATAAAATAGCAGTTTTCAGCTTGCAAAAACATACAAAATGCTGTTTTCAAGTATTTAAACTGTCATATTCAGGTTTTTGCCGTGTATAATAGCTAATGTTGGTGAAAGCAAGATAAAATTGCTGTTTTAAGCATGCAAAAGCATACAAAACACCGTTTTCAAGTATTTAAACTGTCATATTTATGTATATGTCGTGTGTAATGGCTTATGTTTGCAAAATCAAGATAAAATAGCTATTTTCATCTTGCAAAAACATACAAAATGCTGTTTTCAAGTATTTAAATTGTCATATTCATGTTTCTGTCGTGTATAATAGCTAATGTTAATTAAAGCAAGATAAAAATGCTGTTTTAAGCATGCAAAAGCATACAAAACACCGTTTTTAAGTATTTAAACTGTAATTTTCATGTATATGTCGTGTGCAATGGCTTATGTTTGCTAAATCAAGATAAAATAGCTGTTTTCAGTTTGCAAAAACATACAAAATGCTCTTTTCAAGTATTTAAACTGTCATATTCATGTTTCTGTCGTTTATAATAGCTAATGTTGGTAAAAGCAAGATAAAAATGCTGTTTTAAGCATGCAAAAGCATACAAAACACCGTTTACAAGTATTTAAACTCTCATATTCATGTTACTGTCGTGTATAATAGCTAATGTTGGTGAAAGCAAGCTAAAAATGCTGTTTTAAGCATGCAAAAGCATACAAAACACCGTTTTCAAGTATTTAAACTGTCATATTCATGTATATGTTGTGTGTAATGGCTTATGTTTGCAAAATCAAGATAAATTAGCTGTTTTCAGCTTGCAAAAATATACAAAATGCTGTTTTCAAGTATTTAAACTGTAATATTTATGTTTCTGTCGTGTATAATAGCTAATGTTGGTGAAAGCAAGATAAAAATGCTGTTTCAAGCATGCAAAAGCATACAAAACACCGTTTTCAAGTATTTAAACTGTCATATTCATGTTTCTGTCGTGTATAATAGCTAATGTTAGTGAAAGCAAGATAAAAATGCTGTTTTAAGCATGCAAATGAATACAAAACACCATTTTCAAGTAGTTAAACTGTCATATTCATGTATATGTCGTGTGCAATGGCTTATGTTTGCAAAATCAAGATAAAATAGCTGTTTTTAGCTTGCAAAAACATACAAAATGCTGTTTTCAAGTATTTAAACTGTCATATTCATGTTTCTGTCGTGTATAATAGCTAATGTTGGTAAAAGCAAGATAAAAATGCTGTTTTAAGCATGCAAAAGCATACAAATCACCGTTTTCAAGTAATTAAACTGTCATATTCATGTTTCTGTCGTGTATAATAGCTATTGTTGGTGAAAGCAAGATAAAAATGCTGTTTTAAACATGCAAAAGCATACAAAATACCGTTTTCAAGTATTTAAACTGTCATATTCATGTATATGTCGTGTGTAATGGCTTATGTTTGCAAAATCAAGATAAAATAGCAGTTTTCAGCTTGCAAAAACATACAAAATGCTGCTTTCAAGTATTTAAACTGTCATATTCAGGTTTTTGCCGTGTATAATAGCTAATGTTGGTGAAAGCAAGATAAAAATGCTGTTTTAAGCATGCAAAAGCATACAAAACACCGTTTTCAAGTATTTAAACTGTCATATTTATGTATATGTCGTGTGTAATGGCTTATGTTTGCAAAATCAAGATAAAATAGCTATTTTCATCTTGCAAAAACATACAAAATGCTGTTTTCAAGTATTTAAATTGTCATATTCATGTTTCTGTCGTGTATAATAGCTAATGTTAATTAAAGCAAGATAAAAATGCTGTTTTAAGCATGCAAAAGCATACAAAACACCGTTTTTAAGTATTTAAACTGTAATTTTCATGTATATGTCGTGTGCAATGGCTTATGTTTGCTAAATCAAGATAAAATAGCTGTTTTCAGTTTGCAAAAACATACAAAATGCTCTTTTCAAGTATTTAAACTGTCATATTCATGTTTCTGTCGTTTATAATAGCTAATGTTGGTAAAAGCAAGATAAAAATGCTGTTTTAAGCATGCAAAAGCATACAAAACACCGTTTTCAAGTATTTAAACTGTCATATTCATGTTACTGTCGTGTATAATAGCTAATGTTGGTGAAAGCAAGCTAAAAATGCTGTTTTAAGCATGCAAAAGCATACAAAACACCGTTTTCAAGTATTTAAACTGTCATATTCATGTATATGTTGTGTGTAATGGCTTATGTTTGCAAAATCAAGATAAATTAGCTGTTTTCAGCTTGCAAAAATATACAAAATGCTGTTTTCAAGTATTTAAACTGTAATATTTATGTTTCTGTCGTGTATAATAGCTAATGTTGGTGAAAGCAAGATAAAAATGCTGTTTCAAGCATGCAAAAGCATACAAAACACCGTTTTCAAGTATTTAAACTGTCATATTCATGTTTCTGTCGTGTATAATAGCTAATGTTAGTGAAAGCAAGATAAAAATGCTGTTTTAAGCATGCAAATGAATACAAAACACCATTTTCAAGTAGTTAAACTGTCATATTCATGTATATGTCGTGTGTAATGGCTTATGTTTGCAAAATCGAGATAAAATAGCTGTTTTCAGCATGCAAAAACATACAAAATGCTGTTTTCAAGTATTTAAACTGTCATATTCATGTTTCTGTCGTGTACAATAGCTAAAGTTGGTGAAAGCAAGATAAAAATGCTGTTTCAAGCATGCAAAAGCATACAAAACCCCGTTAGAAGTATTTAAACTGTCATATTCATGTATATGTCGTGTGTAATGGCTTATGTTTGCAAAATCAAGATAAAATAGCTGTTTTCAGCTTGCAAAAACCAACAAAATGCTGTTTTCAAGTATTTAAATTGTCATATTCATGTTTCTGTCGTGTATAATGGCTAATGTTGGTAAAAGCAACATAAAATAGCTGTTTTCAGCTTGCAAAAACATACAAAATGCTGTTTTCAAGTATTTAAATTGTCATATTCATGTTTCTGTCGTGTATAATAGCTAATGTTAATTAAAGCAAGATAAAAATGCTGTTTTAAGCATGCAAAAGCATACAAAACACCGTTTTCAAGTATTTAAACTGTAATTTTCATGTACATGTCGTGTGCAATGGCTTATGTTTGCTAAATCAAGATAAAATAGCTGTTTTCAGCTTGCAAAAACATACAAAATGCTGTTTTCAAGTATTTAAACTGTCATATTCATGTTTCTGTCGTGTATAATAGCTAATGTTGGTGAAAGCAAGATAAAAATGCTGTTGGTAGCATGCAAAAGCATACAAAACACCGTTTTCAAGTATTTAAACTGTCATATTCATGTTACTGTCGTGTATAATAGCTAATGTTGGTGAAAGCAAGAAAAAAATGCTGTTTTAAGCATGCAAAAGCATACAAAACACTGTTTTCAAGTATTTAAACTTTCATATTCATGTTTCTGTCGTGTATAATAGCTAATGTTGGTGAAAGCAAGATAAAAATGCTGTTTTAAGCATGCAAAAGCATACAAAACACCGTTTTCAAGTATTTAAACTGTCATATTCATGTTTCTGTCGTGTATAATAGCTAATGTTGATGAAAGCAAGATAAGAATGCTGTTTCAAACATGCAAAAGCATACAAAACACAGTTTTCAAGTATTTAAACTGTCATATTCATGTATATGTCGTGTGTAATGGCTTATGTTTACAAAATCAAGATAAAATAGCTGTTTTCAGCTTGCAAAAACATACAAAATGCTGTTTTTAAGTATTTAAACTGTCAAATTTATGTTTCTGTCGTGTATAATAGCTAATGTTGGTGAAAGCAAGATAAAAATGCTGTTTTAGGCATGCAAAAGCATACAAAACACAGTTTTCAAGTATTTAAACTATCATATTCCTGTTTCTGTCGTGTATAATAGCTAATGTTGGTGAAAACAAGATAAAAATGCTGTTTCAAACATGCAAAAGCATACAAAACACCGTTTTCAAGAATTTAAACTGTCATATTCATGTATATGTCGTGTGTAATGGCTTATGTTTGCAAAATCAAAATAAAATAGCTTGCAAAAACATACAAAATGCTGTTTTTAAGTATTTAAACTGTCATATTCATGTTTCTGTCGTGTATAATAGCTAATGTTGGTGAAAGTAAGATAAAAATTCTGGTTTATGCATGCAAAAGCATACAAAACACCGTTTTCAAGTATTTAAAGTGTCATATTCCTGTTTCTGTCGTGTTTAATAGCTAATGTTGGTGAAAGCAATATAAAAATGCTGTTTTAAGCATGCAAAAGCATACAAAACACCATTTTCAAGTAGTTAAACTGTCATATTCATGTATATGTCGTGTGCAATGGCTTATGTTTGCAAAATCGAGATAAAATAGCTGTTTTCAGCATGCAAAAACATACAAAATGCTGTTTTCAAGTATTTAAACTGTCATATTCATGTTTCTGTCGTGTACAATAGCTAAAGTTGGTGAAAGCAAGATAAAAATGCTGTTTCAAGCATGCAAAAGCATACAAAACCCCGTTAGAAGTATTTAAACTGTCATATTCATGTATATGTCGTGTGTAATGGCTTATGTTTGCAAAATCAAGATAAAATAGCTGTTTTCAGCTTGCAAAAACCAACAAAATGCTGTTTTCAAGTATTTAAATTGTCATATTCATGTTTCTGTCGTGTATAATGGCTAATGTTGGTAAAAGCAACATAAAATAGCTGTTTTCAGCTTGCAAAAACATGCTGTTTTCAAGTATTTAAATTGTCATATTCATGTTTCTGTCGTGTATAATAGCTAATGTTAATTAAAGCAAGATAAAAATGCTGTTTTAAGCATGCAAAAGCATACAAAACACCGTTTTCAAGTATTTAAACTGTAATTTTCATGTACATGTCGTGTGCAATGGCTTATGTTTGCTAAATCAAGATAAAATAGCTGTTTTCAGCTTGCAAAAACATACAAAATGCTGTTTTCAAGTATTTAAACTGTCATATTCATGTTTCTGTCGTGTATAATAGCTAATGTTGGTGAAAGCAAGATAAAAATGCTGTTTTAAGCATGCAAAAGCATACAAAACACCGTTTTCAAGTATTTAAACTGTCATATTCATGTTACTGTCGTGTATAATAGCTAATGTTGGTGAAAGCAAGAAAAAAATGCTGTTTTAAGCATGCAAAAGCATACAAAACACTGTTTTCAAGTATTTAAACTTTCATATTCATGTTTCTGTCGTGTATAATAGCTAATGTTGGTGAAAGCAAGATAAAAATGCTGTTTTAAGCATGCAAAAGCATACAAAACACCGTTTTCAAGTATTTAAACTGTCATATTCATGTTTCTGTCGTGTATAATAGCTAATGTTGATGAAAGCAAGATAAGAATGCTGTTTCAAACATGCAAAAGCATACAAAACACAGTTTTCAAGTATTTAAACTGTCATATTCATGTATATGTCGTGTGTAATGGCTTATGTTTACAAAATCAAGATAAAATAGCTGTTTTCAGCTTGCAAAAACATACAAAATGCTGTTTTTAAGTATTTAAACTGTCAAATTTATGTTTCTGTCGTGTATAATAGCTAATGTTGGTGAAAGCAAGATAAAAATGCTGTTTTAGGCATGCAAAAGCATACAAAACACAGTTTTCAAGTATTTAAACTATCATATTCATGTTTCTGTCGTGTATACTAGCTAATGTTGGTGAAAACAAGATAAAAATGCTGTTTCAAACATGCAAAAGCATACAAAACACCGTTTTCAAGAATTTAAACTGTCATATTCATGTATATGTCGTGTGTAATGGCTTATGTTTGCAAAATCAAAATAAAATAGCTGTTTTCAGCTTGCAAAAACATACAAAATGCTGTTTTTAAGTATTTAAACTGTCATATTCATGTTTCTGTCGTGTATAATAGCTAATGTTGGTGAAAGTAAG